>JAWMRA010000164.1:4103974-4235846 GCA_035584735.1 Pseudotriccus pelzelni
TGTAATGCATGTTTATATCTGGACAGTACCCTGTAACCAATTGTGTGCATCTTGTCACGGGACACTGTGTGGACATTATAAAAAGGGACAGTTCTTTTAATAAAGCGGACATATTGCAGATCTTATAGGTCATGTGCATTTGTACCCAGAGCCTCTCCGCCTACAGGATCCTCATTACTTTAACTGTTTCTCTACTTCAGTAACACAAAGGAAAGATGGATAAAGCCTCTAGGAAAGTGCCTGAAGTGGGACAGCACGAGGGACTACACGGATGGCCCTGTCCAAGTGTCTCAGGCTGTGCAATCTTCCCCTCACTGCCTCTGGGTGGAAATTCCAGCATGTGCTCATCAGTGGAGGTCACTTGGGCCTTTATACACCACTGACCTGCAGTAGCTCATGGGGGGCTTCCCAATGATTTTTATTTATCTAAGTACACATAGTTTTGCATTAGCACAATGGCATCATTACAACCCTCCCTTCCTTTCATGCTGAATGTTAAAGAGCTTGAAAAAACCAGGTGAGTTTTTTCCACAAACCTGCAAATCCTGGGGAGTTTGGTCCGATGAATACTCAGAAGACCTTTATTTTATAGTCTATGCTTCACAGGTCAACTGAGCTCTTTCTCTACCCATCACGTATGCCCTGAGCTGCAACATTTGAGAGATCTAAACCCAAAAATGAACTAAGAAATATTTGATTGAGTTGCATTTCACTGCAGACACTTTCTGTGAACCACAGCACTCTCACCAAAGGCAAATCTGATGGGAATACTGCATTAAAGGGTGTTGTCATCAGGTTTTGAGACCAGTATTGAAGACTCAAGACTTCAGACAAAAACCCAGGGTTTTGAAGTCCTTCTTGTAGTTAGTAATTTATATTTACTCAGCCACACAAGCAACTCATAAGTTTTTATATTTTTTATAGAAATAAATGTTGTAACATCCCTATGAGGTAGAGACTTAATACAGTCATTTTACAGATGAGGAAACTTAAGCACAGAGAAAAGTAAATGACTAACTAATTGATATTTGCTTTCAATCTAAAATAGACTCTCAGGCATCTAAATCATGGCTTAAGCATTCACATTCATAAATGAGCATTTTTCTGTAATTAAAGTCAGAGTCGTCAAATATAAAAATATGTAAACCAATACAAATAACCTAGTCAACATCTTGGGTTAATTAAAGGACTTATAACTTCTACCTGGTAACTTTCCAAACAGGAACCCTAGGGGGAAAGCAGAGGTCTAAATATTAATAGCAGGGGTTTTGCCACTGGACCTACTATTACTGTAAAGGGAAGCAATTATTTTAGTCTTGAAGAGTGTTTGGTTGGGAAGTTTATTTATCACCCTAGTTAATGGGAAAAAAAAATCAATTCATAAATAGAAGCACAGTAGGACAGTTAGCAACTGCTATTGCCAAAAGTTGGTCCATCTCAAAAGATGAAAAACAGCTAAATGCAGTTTTTGTGATTTTTTATAGCAGGACATTCTTCAATAACTTTTTAGATATGAAGCAAGCTTTAGGTTTTCCCTAAACTGTGAGCTCAGGGCACGCATTTAATTTTTATTTTCTTGTGCCTTCCAAGTTTGGTCATGCCGCCTTCACCCACCTATCACTTCCCGAACCTCTTTCTTGTCCTCCTGCACAGAGGATGGCCCAGACAATACAGAAATCATTCAAATCACATCTCCAGCACACGCTCTCCTCCACCCACATTGGATCTGCTATGGCTTGCACTGCTTCTATCCTCTGCAATAAATTTTAATCAGATACTTTGTACCCTGTTGTACTCTTGTCTGAAACCATCCAAAGTACTGTTGTTGCTAAGGAAACCACTTCCCGTTATCCTTACACTCGGCTCCACTGCCTCCTTCCCTCCCTCTCTCCTCCCTTTCCCTCTCCCATTTTTAACTTGGCTCCAAGGGACAGCTCTAGCACCACACTATGAGCACTGAGCCATTTGCCGGTTCTTCCCTTGGGGTGAAAACTCACTTGAAGTACATGAGAAGTCACTGAAACCAGAATTTGTGGTATTTAAAGTATGACCATCCCCGCACAGGCCCATTATGTTTAATTAGTCCCTGTGCAGCAAGAGACAAGCTGATCCCAGTGGGCTGAGACAGTGAGGAGAAGCTCAAGACACTGTGGAAAAACAGGCAAAAACTCAGCTCTGGGCTCTTCTTGCAGGAGACGAAAGAAGAAATATATGGAACAGAATCCATGGACTGGATGTGCAAGTGCTTGAGGTTTTTTCCTAAGGAATAAAGTTCCAGACCCATTTACTCTCTTCCACAGAGCCCTCTCACCACGCCAGCCCCACTACAGGAAGAGTTGTTTACCTCTTTCAGAGAAATAAAGCCCCCTGAGACATTTGACTGCAGAATTGATTTCTGACCCTTTGCTTCCTTCCAGGCTCCTGATGTTTAAATCATGTAGACCACAGGAGCAGCTCGTGTTTAGGGTTGTGTTCTCAAAGCTACGAGTGGTCCATGCAGAGCATAGTTCCATCACCACAAATGCGAGATAAAAATGAAGAGTGGAGAATTCAGCTTTTGCCACATCCTTCCTGTATGCCCAGAACCAGAATGCAGAACTGGAAGCCGAGATGTTAACTGAAAAAAGTGCAGCACGGAAAGAAAACGAACAAAATTAGGTTGCATTCCTCTAGGGGAATTGATAAAATGGCATTTGAAAAACATTTCAAGTTTTATTTCATAGATTTTTTCAGGGAAAAGGAAATTTGTTCACGCAACTCTTTAACGGAAGGACCCCTTTAACTATCCACTGTGCTTGTCAGTAATGGGAATTTTAACACAGTTCCCCTTTTTCTACACTCATTACTCTTCCTCCCACGTGGCTTTTGCTGTTTATCACATTCACCTTTGTACAGTGGGATGTAGAATAGGCAGAAGGCAAAATTCGGAGCTAAAGAGCAAACAACCTCTAATATTGTAGAGCACTCCCTCTGCTTTTGCTCTTCCAAACCAAGTCTCATTGCCATTAGTATTGAGTGTAAGGATCCTGCTGGGTCTGTTGCGGTTGTCCTATTGACTTTCTCTGGATGAATAAGTTCCTGTCAAGAGCAGCACTAAAAACCCACTTTAGAAAAGCACTTTTAGCCATAAAGAGCACATTTTCCCTTCCTTTCTGCAGTCAGAGCCAGAGCTGCAAAGCACAATGAAAATGCAGTCTTTGGAGACAGATATAATTATAAGTAAATACTTCACAGGCATTAATTAGCAACATTTTTTTCACCTGTGTTTTGTATAGGGAGTCAAACATCCCTCAGCAGAATTTGCTGCTGCTCCTATACTTGCTCCTAACACTTCACAAGTAATAATTACACCAAACCCTTGTACTGCACCAAGCTTCAGACACTTGAATCCCCTTAGCTGGGGATTGGTTTTTTTCCTAGTCAAAAGCAGCTAAGATACTGATTCTGAATCAACTGCATGGAAGCTTCTAAATATTTTCTCGTGGTCAGGAACTTCTTCAGAGATAGACTCACTGCAGAAAAATTTCCCAAAATTTCAGAAGGCTCATTTGGGATTTCAGCTAATTATCAGAAAATAATCATTGGGAAGAACAAAGCAACGGTTCGTCTGCATTCAGCATCAGTGCCATAAGGTGAAGGTTAAAGAAAAAAACCTCCACAGAAACCGGACAGCAGAAGAGACAAAAATAAAGGCCAATGTATTGGTGTACAGTCTTACAGAACAACAGAGCAAATGCTCACTGAGGAACACAAGCCATGGGTCTGTGTTTGCCAGCAAAGAGAACAGCCAGTTTCTCTGGGCTGTGTGTGTCCAAAGGCTACGCAGCTTTTAATCAAGGGCTACTGCTCTCACCCACATAGACAATACATTACTGATATTGTACAGTAAAGAGCCTTAAGGAATTCCTTAAATTATTTTTCGTACCATGAATTTTTGAATTCTTGACTCACTTGTCAAAGTTCTGCCCTTTTTGGCAGAAAGCATGAGAGATGTCTGTTCCCTTGCTTTGTTTGGATGATGTTCAGAGTTAGAGCTCCTGTACTAAATACAGAATGGAAATCCCACAGAGCAGCTCATACATATATTGTTAAATTAGGTGATTTATTCTGGTGAATATTATCAATAAAACTGCATGTTATAGAAGTTTCAGAGGCAGGTGGAAGAGAAACACTAACATATTCATCTGAAAAGTAAGATAAATGTTAGAAAGGCTGGATTTGTTTTGCACAAGCCTTGGAACATGTGGCACCAGTGTGGCCCTGGAGCAGCTATGGGAAGTGCTGGCTGTGAAGGCAGACTGGTGGAAAAACAACACAGCCACTTATGACTGTGACTCAGCATCATGATTGTCTTCTGACACACAGTCTGCTGCTATCATGTACTCAAAGGGATCCTTCTTGTCAAGTGAGCAGAACTTGTATTTTCATTCCTAAAATGCCTTCAGGTTTGCTTGACCTGGTGCTTGTGAATGCCTGGATCACCTTGTCCCTCAGCTGGGCAGAGGGGAACATCCTCATAACTGCCTTCAGATTTCCATCTGAGGTGTAGAGTTGGCTGTTTGAACATATGAATATGCAGTCAGGAGTCAGAAGCTGTCAAAAAAATCATGCAGCTATTCACTGGAACAAACAGGAGAGAGAAAATGTCTTAATAACAGAGCTGGCTTGACATTTCCCAGCATAACTGGATCTGGCTGGGGTCTGCAAGAAATCAATCCACAGAGGAGCCACAAATATCAGTTAATGCCTTGATTCATAAACTTTTATCTGTGCTGGTATCAAAGTCCTATTAAAGTAAATAGGCTGAGAGTCTCAGTCTCAGTCCGAAGGACCAGAGCAGGTAAGAAGTCAAGTGGGTTGTTTGAAAGCTCCTTGGGGGAAAGCACAGGGATGTTGCTTGGAAAACAGCCCTTTGGTTTTTTCTGTCATGCACATTGTCCCTGTTTTACCTACCCTGGACAACCTGAACTAATGAGATTGCTTAGTGCCTGAGTTTTGGTAAGGAACACATAAATATTGATCACCGCTGGAAAGGTTCCAACGACCTTTTAAACTGACAGTTTTCGTTTGGAGCTAATTAATTTTTATTTATATATTTTGGAAAGAAAAGTTCCTGATTCCACCTCCTTGACGAATGATTTTATTGAGCATCGGGAATAAGAAGCTTTTATAAGACTAGGTAAATAGTCGGAGGGTTTTTGTTTTAAGGACTGCAGTTCACTCCTTTAGATCTGTTACTTTTGACAAGAGGGAAGAAAGGTCAAAGAAGTGTACGGCATAAATAATTTTCAACTAATGACCTACGACTTCAGGGTCAACTCTTTCACAGGTTTATTATTAATCCCTTGACTCCAACTGACTTATGGTTTCATTTTTGGGAATTGTTTTTAAAGAAAATAAGGAGGTTTTTTCCCTTTTAGAAAAACATTGTTAGTTTTAGCTGTTTTCTCAGGTTTTCATTGATGACTGTCTTGATTATGATTTTCCTGAATGCATGGCATGTTTCTGATGAAGAAGGACTTGAGAGCTATTTAGTGGGTGACAGGATGTTAACACTAATTGGCTCTACACCGGGGATTATTCTTACAGGTATTGCTACAATGGAAAGAGAGATAGCCAAAAAGACTGACACTGACTTAGTGGACAGATACATGAAAAATAACAGTGCTTGCAATAATTAATATTTCAGAAATCCGTGAAAGTAAACTGGCAATAAAGAGGCAGAATTGCAACTTGGATTTCCAGTTCTTCACTCCAAAACTAAACGAGTCAGGGATGGGATTAATTTCTTCAACACAGGTTATAGTCTGGGTGATTGTTTGAATATTACATGACCATAAAAAATTAGGTAGAGAAGAAGCATAAGCAGAAAATGGAAGAGGAGTGTTTATCACCTGAATGAAAAAAAAAATCAAGACCCATTGGAATTTTCTCCAAGGTTATGGGATGAGGTTCAGAGTACTGTGTTTCCAGGTACTAAGAACTGTAAATGAGGATCCTGCAACCCAGCAATGATGCACACAATCATATAGGTTACCCATGATACAAGTCATCACCCAAATAAAACAAGCAGTACCAAGTGACTTCTCAATGTCCTGACCCAGGATGGGGATGAACACCAAATCTGCAAGAGGTTCCCTCAGGAAAAGTCTTTTGGGTATCTAATTCCTTCTCTAAAGCACTGCAAAGGGCAGCTCAGCTTCACAGAACCCTAAGATCCAACTCCACTGCCATGAGCAAGGACTTATTCTATGAGCTTTTTTTTAATTCCCACAGAGTTCTTTATCAACAGTCGTACAAACATGGACTGCAGAACTTTACAGCACAGTGTCAAATGTGCAACATCTAAGCACAAAGGTAGTATTTCTATGTAGTAATGAAAAATACTACATTTTAAGAGATAAACCCTGTGGAAAATAGACTTTACCAGGGAGAGGTCTGATTTTTCTATCAGGTGCCCTTTACTCATGAATATGTAAAAGTAATTCTCGTTTAGGTGAAAAGCATTAATAGTGACTTCAAGTACATAGTGGAGGAACTTCTATCTTTTTTTTTTTTTAAATCAGCAGAGAAGTTATCTGTATTTGGGAATTGTTCCCTACAAATTTTGGGAAACAGAGTTGTGTGATGGCTGGAGTGGCCATGAGGTTTGCTAAACTGACCTGGATGTCTCCACACCACTTTTTTCTTTCCATTTGGAAGGAGGTGGCTGAATAAAACCCCTACACTCTGTAGGCAGAGTTTGGAGCTGATTAGTCAGCCATACACTTAAGTCTATTAATACATAGCACTATTGCCATGGTAGCAGGTTAAAGTTAGAAGTAACTAGATTTGAATAATTTAAATATGCTAAAAATACCAACTTCTGGGCTTAAGTGGTTCTATTTGTCACCCATAATGACAATTGCCACCTATGCTAGAAAGTCTCCTTAGAAAACTCAGTCACAGCATGTGCACAGAGTTCTCCCATCCGTGTGCTCATACTCCAGAATCTGTGTCATATAGTCCCACTTGCAGACACCAAGGCCAACAGTTTTGTTTCTCAAGTATAGTGAATATATGCAGCTTGTTCTCTATCATAAACCAGTAACCAGATAATTGGAAGAAAGTTGAATAGATTCACCTTGATTCAGTGTGGCCCAGGCAAGTTGGCCTCCAAATGAAGCAAAGTGCTATTTCAGAAGTTTCTCCTTTCCCACATTCTTATACCAACACAGAGATAACAGAAGAAAAATTTAATAAATTTAAGTTTTGAAAATGGATCTGGCAGTGTAAATATTATAAAAACCTACAAAAGATGCAAAGAATACTAAATCATATTGCCATGTCAATTAAAAGTAGTGACCATGTTTGGGGGAAAAAAAATTAGCAAAAAGACTCCAACCCAAAACAGAAAAACAAAATCTCCTCAAAAAACACAACAAAACAAACCATAAAAATTAACACTGGGTTTCAGAAAGGTAGTAAGGAATATATCTCCCCTACATTTTTTTCAAAAACACAAACCAAACAGAATCTAACATTTGTTCAGTTTCCAAGAAGTCCTGACTGGGTGCTCCAGGCTCACTACATTAATTCCGTGTCAATCCCCATCCATCTAATCCACTCACCCAAGTAAAATCATGCAGGTGCGTTAGTGTGCCCAGCACTGCCTCTTTGAAAACAGTGAGAAAGAGGTGGAGCTCACAATTAACATCAAAGTTCAAAAATAATTTCTATCTGTACTTAGCACAGGCACTGTATTCAAATCTCAGCTTGCTGTACTTATTTCTTAATTAAAAAAAATCCTAACAGGGAACATTAAACATATTGCTATTTCATCTTTCAATATGGAAATTATAGATGCAGGCCTACTGGTAGCAGCTTACTCAAAAATGTGGCAGCATGCCATGCAGGTGCTAGCAAACAAGATAATTTTAACATCAAGTGATTAAAACTACAAAATTTACCTATCAGTAAACCCAACAAGTCGGGAAGCTGATCTAATAGACACTGGATTGAAGATTTTGAAAGAGAAGTAAAGAAAAATTCATAATATAGGGGAATATCTGGTTAGCTCTATAGTTTAATTTGGGAATGGACAAGTTTTTTCACCTTCTAGAGGATTAAAAAAAAAAAACAAACCAATGCCTTTTTTTTTATTTTTATGCCAAGTCTATAGAAATGGAAACATTTTTATTTACAATGTTCCCTCTTCCCATCCATCTGGTCCAACTCTTTCCTACTGGTGAGACCATAAAGCTATGGAGAGATACAAGTGCATTTATTTTGCCTGCAAGAACCAATCCAACTCGTGCACAGTGATTTTCTCCCTACACACCAGTAGAACTGACTTTGTATTGCTTGGACCTTACAGTCTCATCTACACACATGAAGGTGACCTTGCAGAAGATGAGGAAAAGCTTTTGTGAACAAAATCACTTGGGAAAGTTTCATCTGCAGCACCTTCTCTTCTGTAAGACCCCAAAAATGGCTCTATCCCAAAATGACCACAGGGAAATGTGTGACTCAGCCCAACTCCTGGGTCCACAGCTGGGTGGACTTCCAGGATGGATTTAAAAGATTAAGAAGAGCCAGCTAAGCTTACAGAACAAGCCAGTACTGATAGCTGTGAGAAATGCAGGTACAAGGAGCCAGAAATGTTTTAAACCTGAGCTGTTGTTGTGGCTGTGCATTCCCAGCACTGCTTCATTTGCTGACCCCACTAGAATGCCAGTCTAAGTTTCTGTTAAGGTTATACTGTGCCGGACAATCCTTCTGGGGTTATTGGGCATATCTCAATTCAGTTCTCTAATAAAAATCTGAAAGTTACAATTTAGTGGCACAGCTGCAGTTATTGAAATAGCTCTGGCTGTGCTGGCTGAGGGCTGTGAGGCTGGAGAAGGAATGGGAGAGGAACAGCAACAGCAGAGAAGAGCTGGTTGGGGACAGACATAGAACAAGCAAGGAAAGGACAAGGAGGCTTCACATCAGAAGGAGCATCCAAGCGAATTTGAGGTGATCAGCACAGACTTTATTTCATTGTGTTCCTGTTTCGTGCTTTAATGAATTAAGAAACCTTACAGGTTTACATGACACTGAAGAGGTGTCATCCTTGCTGAACTCCTAGGACAGCTTTTCATACTCTGTATGTGCTGACCCACGTGTCAGTTGTGTTTCTAATGCAGACTGTTCAAATATCTAAAATGATGCTTCTTTGATTGCATTAATGAGGCTTCAATGCTTCAATCAACCTGTAGATAGACTTGCCCATCAAAACAGACCTTGAAGGACACCATTGGAACTCTCAGCTTACACAGTTTGAATTGGCATCCCTATGCTTTTTTGACTTTTTTTTTTTCATAGGAGCCTGAAAATGAAGGAAGGAGAATAAGAATTGTTAGCTTAAAACCTGAAGGCAGAAGATGTAAACATTCACAGAACAATTATGTTCATAATTCCAAAGGAACACAAAAAATAAAATGTACATTAAAAGGAAACATCAGGAAACATGGAAAAATTGTCAAGATAATACCTGGGATTAAAACAAAACAAAAAACCTCTGAAAGTTTAGGAAAGCTGGTGTTAAAGGACAGCTTATTAAAGGCACAACATCAAATAATCCTGATGCAGGGAAAATGGAAGAAATAGAGACCTAGGACTTCTTTCACTATCCAGGTAATAAAAAACAAATTGTATTTTAAGTCAAATTGTACTGAAAGTAGAAATATAATTAAAGACAAGTATAAATGAATAGCACAAGGATGTAGGCATAGAACTGAAAACAGAAAGGAACAAAGCAAGTTATAACCAGCTATTAATGTAAGTGAAATCAGGAAAGCAGCTCTAGAAATGCACCATTCATAACAGAAGATAAAAAGCTATCAAGATCTCTTGTTTTAATCAAATAATGGCAAATGCAGGAAAGCTCAAGTATCTAAACCCTGCCTTTCTTCAGTTTTCAATAAGGGTAATTACAGACAGATACTTGAACAATTAATTTTAACTGGGAACTAAAAGCATAGGACAGGAATATGAAAAGGGCAGGTTGAAGAATATTTAAGTTAGACAAATATAAACTTTAGGGACAAATGAAATGCACTTTGAAGTATTCAAGGAATTAACCTGAGCCATCTAAGAACCATTAGCAAATACCTTTGGAAATTCAGAGGGCAGGAAAATCCTAGAGGACAGAGAAGGGCAAAGAGAACATCTGACTCTTCAAAGAAAAGACAGAAGGAAGGCCCAAAGATCACTCAACCTTGCTTTCATACCTGGGAGTGTATTAGAACTGTGCTTAAAGTGACAAGACAAAAATGTGAACCTGTAGGGTGTAAGTGTCTTGAGAGCAAATTAACCCTGTCACCAAAAAGAACTACTCCTGACACTGATGAACACATGGAAAGTTGCAAACCCAATCCAGTAAGGCTTTTGATAGCAGAATTAATTCTTATAAGATTCAGAATTAAACACAAAGGCCTAAATGAAGTTATTAAGAAGTGTGTAGACAGTTACCTTTGCCCATCGACCAAAATAGAAAAATGCTCCCAGGGACCTTCCAGGGGAGGTCTTTCCCAGCCTTTGTTCTGCTTTGTATTTTCAGCCGGGGAAGGGGGTGGTGTGTATTGACTGCTCTTTTTCATAGGTCCAAGAGATAATAAATTCTTATGCTGGTTTTGGCTGGGGTAGAGTTGATTTTCCTCACAGTAGCTGGTATGGAGCTGCTGGAAAGAGTGTGGCTGACCCAGGGACATTTCTGCTATTGCTGAGCAGCAATTACACAGAGTCAGGGGCTTTTCTGCTCTCACCCCACCAGCAAGGAGGCTGGAAGTGCTCCAGAAGCTGGAAAGGGTCACAGCTGGTACAGCAAACTCTGACTGAGGGTTATTCCATAGTATATGGTGCCATGCTCAGCATATAAACTAAGGGGAAGAAGGAATTGGGGGACATTCTGAGTGATGGTGTCTTTCCAAGTTGCTACTACACGTGATGGAGCCCTGCTTTCCTGGGAATGGCTGAACACCAGCCTGTTCACGAGAAGTGATGAATGAATTCCTTGATTTGCTTTGCTTTCATGAACAGCTTTTGGTTTAGCTACTAAACTTTCTTTAACTCAACCCACAAGTTTCTCACTTTCCCAACTCTCTGCCCATCCCACTGTGGGGAGAGTGAACAAGTTGAGCAAAAGAGAGTGACAGCGAGCCCTGTGCAGGGCTCAGCTGCCAGCTGAGGTTTAAACCACAACAGTTCTTTAGCAAGAGATGCGTGTTTTGACAAATACAGCTGTTTGTGCGGTCCCAAAGTAGTAAACAAATAATAGAGTAGCATTTTGCTAGAGGATTGGGAACAGTTATTTTAAGTTGGAGACATTTCAGGAAAGGTTGTCTTCCATGAAATGCTGCATGGAGTCACTGTGCTCAGCAAGTCTAAGGTTACCTCCTGCTCCTGCAAGGAATCCTGCAGCAGAGCCCATCACTTAAGTGACAGTGCTGAAGACAGATGTAAGCAGATGAGGATTTATCAGCTGAGATAAGGGGCTTTGGCTTCCTCATTAGTTACAGTCACTGTGGTTGAGCAACTGCACAGCCTCCTCCTCCTCCACACCAGGGGGGACAAAGCTAACTACAAATTGCTGGGAATGCTGCATTTATCATCAGCTCCAATTCACTCCCAATCTGAGCACTTGCAATGCAGTTGGTATTTATAACTCACTCAAATGGGAGGGGGGGGAATAGAATTAATAGCCATAACAGAGAAACAACCATTTTGAGGCAGTTTGATCAAGGCCCGTTTCAGACTTTGGGAATGCAAGAAGTTTATAGTCCCCACCGTCATTGAACAAGCAGTGCAACACTATCCATACAGGAATATTTTTCTTGCAAATCAGCCAGTCAGGAGGACAAGGTAGCCCAGGTGAGAAGCAGGCAGTTTTATGTAGGGTGTGTGCTCATCTAATGCAGCAGTATTGCTTTTGGTACTCAAAGCACATTTTGCTCAAACCTGTGGAATCAGAAAATATTTTATCCTTTGTGTTAGATTTTCTTCACCACCTCCTGTAGAAACAGGTAAGGAACATCCTTTCCCTCATGAAATCAAAATACCTTTTCAAGGTGCCTCTTCAAAATCTTAAACAAGCCTGAAAGTCATGAGAAGTCACAAAGGACCAACCAGCCACAGTAACAGAATAAAGCACAGCAGACAAGCTCTACAACTGTCTTTTCTCGGGGGAAAAAACCTCTGTGAGATTGGCCCTTTTTTAAGAGGAAATTAAACTCACTCATGAGCCTTAAAGGGCCCAGTATTAGGCATCAGAGAATCACAGAATGTTAAGGGGTTGGAATGGACCTTAAAGATCATCAGTCGCAACCTCCTGCCTTGGTCAGGGACACCTTCCACTAGACCAGGTTGTTTAAGGCCTTATCCAACCTGTCCTTGAACACTGTCAGGGCTGAGTCATCCACAACCTCCCTGGGCAACCTGGTCCAGTGTCCCACCACCCTCACAGGAAAGAATGTCTTGCTAATATCTAACCTAAATTTCCCCTCTTTCAATTTGTACCCATTGCTCCTTGTCCCACCAATACTGTTCCTGATTTGATCTAAAGAAAGATTTCTTGTACATTTAGTGTTAAAAACAAACTGTACAGCTCTTCCCCCTTCCAAGAGGTTCACAGATGTTTTTATATTTAATATGGCTTGACCCAAAAGAATATTAATTTGAGGAATATATGCCTTGACAGCAGAACTGAAGATAAAACTAAGCACAATACGGTAAATTTAAATTGTTGATATGATAGTTGCATATTCATCAAAATAGAGTTGCTGAGGTCTTGCATATTGAGCTAAATTAGATTCATATAGAGGGAGGGACACAAAGACAGTGTGAAAGGAGTTCTTCCTCACCAAAGCTCTTCCACATGCTTTGGCTCTAAGCCTGAGGACCAGGAGTGAAGCAGCAGCACAATCAACCAAAAAAAAAATAAAGGAGAATGGATAAGATTTAGGCTATTGCTTTTTCCCCTGCAGATATCTCAGCAAGCCAATGTGGGTAAAAGCACATGATATCTGGAAAGAAAACCGCCAGGGAGAAAACAGGCATGTACTTCTTCCTTCCGTGAAATGTTTTCTGCAAGTTCTTTTGATGTGGATTTAAGATTATTCTCCCCAAGTTCGCCTGAATGACAAGGATACTTAGCAGGAATGCTCTTGTCTTATAAAGGTTGGCAGGTTGAGAGGTTAGTTTAGCAAGATGTATTTCCTACAAACTCATTGAACTCTGACTCCACAGGAAAACCGCTAACTTATTACCTAAAATGCTGTTTTTGTCATCAGTGTTACTCCCTCCACCAACAATTCAGTCACTACAGGATAGTTCAACTTTAATTGAGATCAGACTTCTAACGTAAGAAAGGAGCAGAGTTCTCCCCCACTTCTGCACAAATATTGCAACCCTAATACAAAGCATCAAGACAGGTCACCATTCCTTTTTGTCCAAGTAATAAAGTGTTTCAAAGCCACGTCCCCCAGGCATTGTACACACAGACACACATGCACAGATCCCGCTGTGCGCCGAGACTTCAAACTGCAATACAGCATTAAAAGGTATGTTTTTCCTTCAAAATCCATTTATAATTCCCACCAACACTTGGGGAGCTGTGCAAACCCATTAAGAAAGAGATGAATATACTTTCCTCCTGAGCATAGCCTTGAATTACAAACCAAGAGCAGCTACAGAGGTCTGACACCTAAAAGAAAACCTTGAAAAATCTATATTTCTAATGGAGATGCATCTGCTCCTCTCACTCCAGCAGTGTTGCAGTACCATGTGCTCTGCTCACCTCTGCTGCCATCATGATGCAGGTATACTTCTTATGGTCAAAGTTAAGAACTGCTCATATTTAAAAATCCATTTCCAAATCAGCCCTTCCTGCATCTCCCTCCCCATCTGTACCTGTTTACTTGGCCGAGAAATTGTCTCAGTACTCTGATATCTTCCTGCAGAAAAGCCACGTAGACATTCATTTCTTCAAGGACCAGAGATGTTCAGCAGGTTTCCAGGCTATTTTGGTATTTGTCATTTGTTTTCTTGCTTTCCATTATAAATAGTCATAATGAGTCATACTTTGGAAAACAGGAAATTAGAAAATCAGATAACAGCTACTTATTCCACCTCTCCACCTGCCCAGGAGGCAAATAGCTCTCACTAGTAGCTTTTCATAGACTCAGAGCTGTTCTTGAGAGCACTTTGTGATGGTCTTTCTGTCCTCCAAAGCTACAGATCTCTCACCAAGGCTGGGTTTTGATCCTCCTCAAACAGACCTTTGAAGTCCAGTGATGTCAAACACCTGCTGAAGCACAGGTGTGGGCACTCAATGGGATTGGCAATTTGCCCTTCACAGCTAAGATGGGAACACACACTGAAGTTGTTACAGACATCTATGATTATACTGGCTTTCACAAGTATGGGAAATTAACTTCTAAAAAAAAAAACAAACCAGGTCCCCACTTGGCTTTAAGCACGTAATAAACCAATTCCTACCACTGTCCTCGGCTGCAGAATTCCACTGCATAGACTGGAAAAAACATAGGTTGAAGCAAAGTAATTATTAATTATAATTTACTTTTCTTAAGAAAAACTAGACTAGCTGTACAGAAATCCCAGTCGTTTTCTACCTGTGCTACTCAACCTGTAGGCTGATCTGTTCATGTCGGTTTTTGTCTGTACTTTACTTCTTTACTGCTAAGAGGAGGGCAAGAAGTTCCAATTTGAGCACTGTCAGATCAATTTGCCTGCAAAGACAACTGTGGGTGCATAACTCCATAAGAATTTTCAGAATGCTGAAGATGCTCTGGTACCAGTGTCCTATTGCCTATCAGTGAAGCTTCCCACTGTACCACTCATTAAGTGGAGTAAGAACCAACCCCTAAGAAAGTCCTAACACAGAGCAACTCCTTTATTTTCAACACTTCACTGTCATTTACAGATAACTTCTGCTATTAAGCCATTGCACAAAACATGTTTTCTCACAGTTAGAAGATGATATAATACACACTGGGAGGTGATGGCGCTTGTGCAGGAACCAGAGAGGTTTCTGTCAGTCAACTGACCCCAGGGAGCTCTTTGCTCAGCTGCCATAAGGATGCCTGGTGCCTGTTTCTGTCCTTTTGAAATACAGATCCTTTAGATTCACCTGAGATGCCTGGACAGGGGTGCTCAGAAATCCTTTGCTTGTTCTCCAAAAAACACAAATCAACTCCTCAGCACATTCTCACAGCCACTGAGGAGTGTCCAACCTACTGCTTGCCCACTTTAAAATTGATTTTTACATCTTGGAAAATTTAAAAGCCCCAACAGTACAGGATTTATTGCACTTTAACACTACAAATGCACTGGACAAACTACACATGATTCACCACACATCTGAGCACATGCTTCTGATGAGTCTGCCTTGCTTTTGCCACCAATGGACACAACAGCTGCAGTGGTGGTTCGTGATGGTTTTGTATTTCATCCTAAATTAGCCCATTGTACTCACTTGCTAAAGGAAAAAGTGTTATCACAGGTGACTAGACACAGCAAGCTGAATACAGACAGGTGTTGTCTTCCACTGGAAAAAAAAAATCTTCAAAAAAAAGAAAAGCTGTTCTGGGGTTTCAACCTTTCTCATCAGAATTCAACACAACGCCAGCACCTCTAGCTAGAACAAACACCACACAGGAGAGTGAGCCTTAGTGAAGGAAGAAGCAAAACAAGGTGTTTTAAACACTCTATTAATTCATCTTCCCTTTTTCCTCAGACATTCTTGCCTTTCCCCTTTGCCCCAACTCACCCCAAGTTGTCCCTGCCCCGTGGCTCTTCCAGAGGAGGTTAAGCCACACCTGCCCACAACTGCGAGTGTCAGAGCACACAAGGCTCATGCTGTATTTGCTCCCTCACAGCATCACAAATGGCTTTTTTTAGAGGACAGTGGGAGAGGGTGAAGGGTGGAAGGGTGCGGGAATCTTTTGATTCCTCAGAAAATCAAAGGAGAAACAGAGTTTACTGAAACAAATCCCAGTAGCAGCAGATTGAAAATTGGCGTGTTTGTGGTTCTGCTTGGATTGATGAACTCTAGAAGTCTGTGCATCAGGAGAGAGCAGGATAAAGTTTTGCAGCCAGCTCTCAGTTCAAGCTTTGGATTATTCCTGGAGGTTTAAGGCTGAACTTTGTTCTAAACTATTAATCCATGGTAATGGGCTAGGCAGGTAATGTCTCTAGTAGAAAATTGATTACACAGAAAAGTTTGGTGCAGAACTGAAATAGGATGGGTATTAAATGACTCTTTAGCAAGGAAAAATGATTAGTCATTGGAAGTTCTAAGTAAGTTCTGATTTGAAATAAAAGGTCAATGTTTCATTAAAAATTAATTCCAGCTTCATTGAAATACTGTTTTGAGAGATTTCTTGGAAGGTTGGTTTGATGTTTTCGGGAGGTTTTCTTGTTTTAAGAAACAGGGAAATTTAGAAGTCAAAATCTCTTTCAAATGCATTTTAATAAGAACTCTAAACCACAGATTTCCTACTTTTTGCTAAAGTTAGCCTCATATGAATTATAAACCAACTATATTCCAACATGCAGCCTACCAAATCTGCACTTTGTCAAAGATCCCAAGACAAAACCTCCTTACTTCTGTTTTTAATCACTTTTTTGGCTTTTACTGTAGTTGAAGGTCTTTGTTTGGGTTTTATTTGTTTCTGTGAGTTTTCCTGAGTTGAGCCCTACTCCCCACAGCACTGAAGGCCAATGCTGAGGTCTCTGTGCCAGCACTAGGGTGGGCCACATTTCTGCTCTGACCTGTTAGCTCAGCTAATTCCCATTTTCCAGGCTGACTCAGACACGTCTCCTCTCCATCACGTCTCCTGTAGTTACCTTAACAAAACCTGCTATTGCTGCCTGTCAGAATCCCCTGACAGCACCCATTAGCACAGTTCAATCAAACACTGGCTATATGGAATCTCCCTCTGGTTCAGAGATGTACAGGAACACTTAGTTTGGTGCCAGACGCAAAACTCACTTAATGGCTGAACAGAAGTTCTGTTTTCATCCACCTTGTACCCCACCTGGCTGCTTTCACCAGTGAAATGCAAAAAACTTGCCATCTAATAAGAGAAAAAAGGAATACCTGTTTCTAAGAGCTTGTTTGCTCACATGTAATCAGCCAGCAGAGCCAGTGTTGCACATTCAATTCATAACGTTCTGCAACGGAATTCAAAGACAAAGTAAACTAATTAGGGAGGTAGTAAGAAAGTAGAAAACAAGGGGAAGATAAAAACAAGAACAAATGTTGATAGATATAATCTGGAAAATTGGACAAGGTTGAAAAAAAGGTTTCTCTCAGATACTCATTCAATAAACCTAAATATAACAACCGTCCCAGCATGCAAACTACACACAGAGCAGTAGCAAATATTTAATATTGATGTTTTTAATAGAGATTCACACTGTCCAATGCAGAGGGAACAGTCAAGTTCATGATGGACAGATATCAATTATTTGCTCAAAGGGGCCATGAAATAATAAAGGAATACATACATGCACATTCCGACTCTGGAATATAAGAGAGAATAAATAACATAGTAAGGCAACCCAGGAGCCAGAAGTTCAGTGTCATTCATTTACTACAGGTAGCAGAGACCATCCAAGATACAATCTCAGTCTGACAGTGCTTTGACACTACAGGTATTTAATGTTTGTGATTAAATTCATGATCTCAGTGGAAGCCAAGAAAGCAACTGTAATTGTTAATAACTTCCGAGAATTACTACACACCACAGAAATGTGTTTTCTTCTCTAGGGAACATAAAGTAAGGGATATTTAAAAAAAAAATCTGCAATCTATCAGCTGCTAAAAAGAAAACAGCCTCCAAAAGTCTCTTCATAAGAGGGAGAGAGAAAGCAGAGTGTGGGAGACACACACTGGTCATGGCAGGAAAGCAAGCAAAATAGGTTCATTTCCATACAGTTATCAAAGAATGAGCAACATCATCCTTGAAAGGGGGCAAACAGAGCTCCTGTTTTGGCTTGAGAAGGTCTGGTATGGCCAGCAATGGTAAATGGCTGCAAAAGGGACACTTCCCATCAGGATAAGTGCACTCTTGAAGAAGTGTCAACATCTCAGAAGACCAAGTTTCAGTGGTACGGAAATGAAACTCAAACCAGTGTAATGAACTTGGTTAATGGTCTGGTAAGTGCTTGGAAATGGTGTTTATTTTTGTTAAGCTTGGAAGGAAGAAGAGCAATCAGACTGCTTTATCGGGGGAATTTAGGGGCAAGTGCAAGCAAGGCACTCAATGAGTGCTGGCAAAACATCTTTCCCAAAGGCCTCCAAACATCTACATGGATGCAAGGCAGCATCCATTTGAGGCTGGCTGTTTGTTTTGGGTTTTTTGTTTGGTTTGTTTGTTTTTGCTTTTGTTGTTTGGTTCATTTTTTTTTCCCTTTGGTCTGAAATGAAAGCCTGAAACTTAAGAGGTCTTTAACTCTATTATTTATATTGAAAAAAAAATCCCAACAAAAAAGCCCGAACCAAATAAACAAAACCTTGAAATGGGGTCTAGAGGAACACAGATCCCCTGTCCACCACAACACAGCTTCTGTGCTTTGGAGAAGCAGAGACCTCACACTTTTTCACAGACAAATCAGACTGGTGAGAATATTACTTGTTTCTGCAGCTTCAGAGACACTCTGCCTACTGGCTGTCAGCGCAGGTGAAAATGCCTTCTGGGCATGAGAAATCACTTTGTTTAAGAGCTTTTCCTCCTCCTCTCCCTGCCACCTCCATGCAAGACATGCAGCTTCCTGAATGCTGGCTTTGGGAAACACAGCCCCGAGTGAGCACTTCCCACATTCCCTTTTTTTTTTTTTACCTGAGCCCACTAAATTGTGACTAATGACTCCAATCCAACACTGCAGATCTGAAGCCATGAACAAAATGAGAAAACACTCACTTTACTTGCTTAGCCAATGTATTTCAGACCCGTGCATAATTAGTGCTATACCTGGCTGTTGCCCAGGAGCCCTCTCAGAAAGGCTATACATTTCCCAAATTTCCTACACAGCCACCAGTTAAAAAGGGAAGTTTCAAACTGAGAAATAGTCAGTGTGGGTTTTATGATTTTTTTTTAAGCATATTTACCTCCTGCCATTAAACATAATATCTTGGTAAAAATAGACTCAAATTATGGGCAACACTGCTCTTAAGCTTTCAAGAGTCTTGCAAAAGTCAAGGAGAGAAACACTTAGCAAAAGGAGAAAAGGTAAGAAGTCATTTTTACATTCTTCCTCATATAAGGGAGGTAAAGTATTACACCTAAAAGACAATAGATTCTCCCACATTTTTTTTCCGTTGGATGGAATAAAGTTTCTTTTCTGTTGTATGGCTAGCACCAAACAATGAACATTATCCATCTCTCCTCTATTGAGATAATACCTGCCAGATTTTGACACTGACTTTCCATTGAAGCCTCAATAGGCTGTCAAAGAACTGTTTGGTTTTTTGTACCACTCAAGTTAAAGGCTCATCATCCACCCCACAGTACTGGGACAAATTTTACCAAGCAATAAATACCAATGTCATAGTCTGCTCTTGCCTAGGCTTTCCTGAAAATAATCTGAGACAAATATATGATGCAAATCAACTCCATACAGAACCTGGACACCTCACATTAGAAGTTCTTCCGGAGTGTTTCTTCAGGCCTTTCTCTGTGATATAAAACATCAACAGAAACTCGCAACGTGGAAAAACTTTTAGCCTTCCCTGGCATTTCACACGCATAGATTTCCACGCCCTGTCACAGCTCGTGTATTCCCTCAATCAGAGGTTATGAGGCACAAACATTCCCTGTGGCTAAGTGCTTGTAATTAAACACAGCGCTGAAGAAGCTAATTAAAAAAATGTTTTGATGGTGGCTGCATAACACTTAATAACCTTCGTGGTGGAACAGCTGTGCGGAAAATGCTAAATTTATTAGCATTTTTAGGAGTGTGACATCAACACCGTGTTTACATGACTGCAGGCACTAAGGAGCAGTGGAGACAGGCATTGGCTTGGCTGGTTTTTGAGCTATCAGAGGGGCTGGAAGTCACCCTACCTGCCCCCAAGTGAACACTGCATCACTGCCTAATGTAAGCACAGGTACTCTTTCAAATGCACATATACCCTTATGGTAAGCTCAGGCTTGGACAGCTTGGGGGCAAAAGTTGCAGACAAGGAGCTATCCAGGCAAACAGCTCCTGGTGAGGAGTTTCCTAACCACTATCACAACAGGAGTGGTTTTGGGCTGCATATGTACAGCACATATGTGTGTATATATGTATACACACACACAGAATCTCTCTTTTGCTTTGTAGGGGACCCTAGCACAAATTGAAGGATATTTAGATCCCATTCTGATGGCAGGAACTCTGATCTAATGAAAGGTTGCAAGGGGTTGGAACTTTAAGGTCCCTTCCAACGCAGGCCACTCTCTGATTCTATGAACTAAGAGTCAGAGGGTACTGCACTATATATAGGGACCATTTTTGAACTACCTCCCATATCCCAGATTTAGACATTTTCTTTTATACTAAATCTCACCCCAAACAGTTCCTGGGACCCTGCATCTCACTGAAGTCATCCATGGTCTCATAACAGAAATCACTTTTTCTATGCCTCAACAGCACAGTCAGGTTTCACAAACTACAGAAGTCACAAACAGATCACTGCAAGGGACAGATTGCAAACAAATATTTCAACTTCTTATGCACATAGAAAAAAAAGAACAAAGAAAAATCAATAGCAATATGCTTACTAATATGTGCCTTAGCCACAGGCTGCAGCATGAGATGCAATATACATAAGTTAAACATCTTCAATGCAACACAGTTCAATAAAGTGATAGATATTCTAAAAATAGTGTCCCCAAAGAAACAGAAAACATAATATCTGCCCCAGAAAAGAAAAAAGAAAATCCATGTAGCCTCAGCAATGAGTATACAGTAATATATGCCTTGAAGGCAAATTTTGGGGAAAAAAAAAGCCTTTAGAAAAAAAGAAAAAAAGTAAAATTTCTCATATTGCAGTCCTGCAGAAAGCCCAAGCACCCCAGAGGTGCTTACTAGAAGATGGTCATCAGCAGTTCTTCCACAGAGATGGGCTTCTGGAGAGGGGCTGCATCCGGGGCTGTGTGAGCCAGAAAGTTCCATAACCTCCCACAGCCATCCTGGGGAGGAGAGGGGAGATCTGAGCAGAGCCCTACGGGCTCCTGCACTGTGACAAGGAGCTTTCAAAGTGGAGTAGCCTCCTCCTCACAGCACAGGATCTTCCAAGAGTAAACAATGTGAGTGTAAAGCCAAAATTAACACTTTAAAAAGTAAAATTTCCATTTCCAAGAATTTTCAAAGGGCCTTGTTCCTCCTGCACTTCTCACCTCTCTTCACTGTCACCTTGGGACTAATTTCATACAACACCGCCAAGGTTTTATCAGGTCTCTGTAAGAAAAGGGAACACAAATCAATCCTCACTGTCTGCCTGAGGATCATCTGATTTTTGAAGCAATTCCCCCCCCCCCGCCCCTGGTGCATGTGATTTGTAGGGAGGGGGTTCTGAATTCGACAGCCCGTCTCTCAATATTGCACTTAAACTAAAAACATATCATGGACTTCCTAAACAAAATATTAAAACACTCAGGCTGTTCTGATGCAACAAGTCCAGCCAACTCCTTATTAAGTATCTTCCTACCTCAAATTCATCTTCATCATCATTCCAGCCAATTGACAAGAGCCAGAAAATGGGAGGATGATGAATTAAGAAAGCATTGGGGGGGTTTGTTGTTTAATTCTTGTTTATGAAACATTGAATTTTAGTTTAGTTTATGGCAGGTGCTAAGGCCTTGGTCTAATTACTCCTTTTTTTCATCTTGCCAGGTTATTTGCTTTAGCCCTGTCACTCCAGTGACTTCTACCACCTCACTGCACCTTATAGAACCAAATTAAAAGCTTAAAGAACACAGCCAAGGTTTCTTGAACACAATTTTAAGTCATAAAAAAATGAAAAATAACGTCAGAAAACAATACAAGAAAAAAATAAAGCCAACTCTTTGTATGACTATTTTGCAATAACATTTTTGTGCCTGCAAGATTTTTATTGAAAAATAATGTCTTTTTGGATGGCAAAAGTTCCTTGAACCTTGAATGACTGAGCACCATTTTTCATTATGTTAATTTAAGTGGTAAAAGGGTTTCCTGACTGACACTAATTGATGGTCCCTCCTGGGGCTTAATTGACACGAGCTTGTCTCTATAAACCTGCACTGTTAATCAGCTCCTTACCCACTCTGGAAAATGTTTGCAGCTGAAGAAGTGTCAGTGGGGGTTAAAGACAGACAACATTGATTCTAAGTGAGGGTACTTTTGAGCACTCTAGTTGTGATATTTCATTAAACTGATATTTCCCTAATTTCTCTCTAAAGCAGAAAGACAGTGTCTTGGATCCATTTACTGCTGGGATTATTATTGTTGTTGTTTTGTAAGCATTTTGTTTAGATGTTAAGTGTTTCCTTTGATCTATTGCAGTAGGTTTAGATAAGTGAATGTTAAATACTGTTTGAAAACATCTAGAATTAGCTAAGATATCAAGCCACCCTATTGCACAAGGAAAGAGTCATCCTTTATTTGCTACACCCACATTATTCATGTACTGATACCATATTTAGAAAACGCAAGTTAAAAATGGTGTTGTTTTATAGTGATTCTTCCCATACAGAACCAGCACCGAATATTATCTGGAGTTTCTGTCTGCTATTAAACTACACCAGTATTGAATTACCCCAACAACTTTCCCCTTGGTCTAAGGTCTTTGCATTTTGATTCAATAAGTTCTTTTAAAAAACCAGCGTTTTCTACCTAAATTGGCCTACAGCCACAGTTTTATCCCAGCTGCCAGTGCTATTTCTAACTCTTCATTTTAAGCCCATCTCTTACTTGCAGCAGTGTTCTAATTTTTAAGAGACCCTGAGTACACACCATATAAGCCATTACCTATTAATAATGGTATAGTTATTGTAAACACACAAGATAGATGATAAATCTGAATATCTCAATTCCTGTTTATCATGCACACAAAGAAGTGACTTCATAGCATTTGCAACAGAAAATAGAGAGTGTGTCAAGGTACCACTTTGCATTTGATTTACTCTGCTGACTGTAGTCTTTGCTCACCAACAATATCAGACAAATGGTTAAAAACGGTCTTTTAAAAAAAAAAAAAGAATGACTCATGAGATATTTTCCTGCCCCTGGCAGGGATGCCTGGCAGAAATGGGAACCACTGAGCAACAGCATTGCAGGTGACTTACACCGAGGCAGAGAGACCGCTCTACAAGTTGGAAGAACTGTGATAGGAGTTTAATTCTTAAAAGCTGTTTGGGAAGAGAAAGCAAGGCAGCTACAAAAGACTCTTAAATTTAAGTTATGCAGAACTAACCCACAGGATACTTTGGGGATGTGACTCTTCCTCTTGCCTTAGGGCCACGCTCCCAGCTCTTGGGCCCCAGGTACAGCACCACCCTCCTGCAGCCCCCAAAGCCTCCCTGCTCCACTGATCTACAGCCACAGTGCTGGTGTAAAGACATTTTACTAACCCATCGTGCTCACTGCACTGCTCCCCTTTGCATACTCCTTCCTAAAAGCATCAAACAAGTTGTTTACCTACGTTCACAGCCCTTAGGAAAATAACATCAACTCCAGCATCCCCCCCTGCCATATCAAGGGCTCAGACTTTCCCCATTCACCTCTCAACACTGGCTTTCATGCCCTCTTTAACTCTTGGGAGTAACACTTTAGGAACTCCTGTAAAAGTACTTTGTTATTCCCCTTCAAAAATCATCAAAATTCATCTGCTGTGAAGCACTTGGGAACAGTAACTAGATTTTGGAGGAAGTTTGCCCTGTATTTGTATAATGTGAGCTGTAAGGTCACAGAAAATACAAACTGGTTGATAATAATGGAAATATTTGGTAGGTTCACAAAAATACTGAACTGCCTCCAATTTTATGACAGCAACCTGAGTGGGAAACACACAGCAGTAAACATGGCTAAATCCATTTTTATAGAAATGTATATAAATTATTGGGATAAACTCATCAAAAGCACAGCAGGTTAACTGGTGCACCAAGGGAAAAAAACTGATGAAGTCCTAAAAACAGCAATACCAGCGTGGCCTTTAAATTGTTAAATTATTTGGACAGGGAAAATTATGTACATAAAGATAAGCATAGGATGCATCCTGAATAATTTATTTCAGTTCAAGTTTTTGTTTCTTAAGAAGTCAAAGCTTGTAGGTTGCTTTGAATTTACAAGTCATAATGGGCTGACCCAATTTATACCAGCACATTGCAAGGCTCCAGAACCATTTTTCACATCACTCATTTAACATCTTTTTCTTTGATGGCTGGATTGTTTACCTGGTCATATGTCAAAAGGTACCATGTGCTGTCAGGATGTTTTCTTAAAGTTACACCAAGGGAGAGAAAGATAGAAAAGATTTCAAGACAGGCTTGCGAAAAGTTTAAATCACAAGTCATTCCACAATGCATAAATCATATGATTGTTCAGATACCAGCCCTCAGTTTACATCTGTTAGGAGAGCAGCTATCAAAGCTGTTTCATATTTCTTCAGTTCCATTTGCCCGCTTCATACCCTGTCCAATGTTGTTTCCTTTTCCTCTTGTATGAAAGGCAATATATGAAATAGACAGACATTGTTTGTTGTTACACCAACTCAATTTTGCGTGTTGAGCAACAAAACACTAAGAAATAAGCTAATTTCAGACTGAACATGAGAGTCACGTGCTTCCCCCACAAGTTGTAGTCATATAGTGAAAGCTGCTATTGCAGAGTTCAAGCCCAAATGATCTGTGCTTCACCTACAATTCCCCAATACATTTTCGTACTAATATAACAAGAATTCTTCTCTCCTAAGCATTCTCTGTTCCTCCTCTTGTCTCTGAGATGCTGAAAACCAAGATAACAATAAGCAACACACTGTATTTTGCAGCAATTAAATATATTGATTGTTTCCAGCGTAAACATCTTGAGAAGCTCAGGAGATGACTAGACCAGCCTTAGAGCTGCACCTTGGCTGTGTTACCTGTGCCAGAACAGACATGAAAATCATTTCACCTAAATATCTTTGGAGCAAGCAGAAATGCCTGCAGCAACTGAGAATGTTACGGCTGAAAGCGAAGCTCTACAGTCAACCCCGACAAACTCCTCAAAATGCTTTCTCTAAGTAGATTATGTAAATTATTTATGGCTGTAGAAGAGTGGCTGGGGGGCAAGTTTGCCAGCAATTAGTTCAGGAATGGAAGGTTTTCTGAAGCCTCTCAGGAATCTCAGAGCTCAACCATCTTCCCTACTGCCCTGTTGGGTGTAGATGGTTACACATTGCACATTGGAAAGGGCTTCTTCCACTTCCATGTTCGTGATACCAGCTCCTGAAACATCATCACATCAAGTGGGATCCCTTACAAGTCCTACAGCCTCAACTATTTTGTTCCTTAGTATCAAAATACCAGAACACTCCAAAATTTGTTTCTACCTTAATGAGGGCTTGGTTAAATGAAGACACTTCCGAGTGCAAACAAAAGCAAAAGCTTAGAAGGATGCAAACGGGAGATAAAACCGGTCTTATTTAATATACTTAGCCCAATGTAAGAATAAAAAAAACTTTTTTTTGTTCTGAATCCAGCAGCCAAGACTTTTATTTAGTCTAAAGTAGGCAGAAGCCTAGTTTTAATCCACACCCTTCTCCTCTGGTTTGTTTCAGAGGCAAGAATTTTGGGTTGGAGGGGGTATCACCCTCAAGACAGGTTTGCCATTTGCTTGGGGACTCGCTCATACAATCTGTCCTACTCTTGGACTTGTTCAGAGAGGTATTTTTCCCTCAAAGCTTCACTTATTCGAAAATATAAATTTCACTTTGACAGCCCATTGTTTTTTATATTTAAGTGGCTGGAAAACTGGAAACCATTTGAGCCAGAAAATGCTCTTTCTCACCACAAACAAACCTAAATGCTAAATGGTTCCAGTCAGCCAGGGACATAGAACATTTTTATATGCAAACAGACAATAACACTTTGGAAATCTCCAAACTTTAAACCCATTTATATAGTTAATGATCCTTGATTAATCACTTTGGGAAAAATGGCCGATGCATAACCCTTGTCTTGGAGGTAACCAAGGCAAAGAATTTAAATGCTGTAAGAAACTTACCATGTGTAATAAAGCTCATAGTGACAAGACATTAAGAGTTTTGACAGAAGGGAAATGTTTGCTAATTTACATGCCATGAGCTACACTAGCAAGCTCTGGGGATCTTTTTATTCTAATGGCATTTAGAGTAGACCAAAATGGAATTCCAGATAAACATATATATGTGGGTCATAATCTAGTAACTGTAGTAAACACATCAAGAATAAAATTACAGAGGAGAAGAATAAGAAATCCTTAAGCAAACTCTGAAGTGTTGCTTTACTGTTTTATACAAACCAAAACCCCCCATCTTCATGCATTTGTATATTCATATCCTAGATGTATGTGCAGTAATGCAGCTTTCAGGCTGCATGCAGGCTATCATTCTTGATACAGAATGGATTTATATTGGAAATTGAGCTCATTTCCAAAGACTCAAGTTATCAGAAGCAGAACAATAGGCGGCTCAGATTTTAAACAAGCCATTTCATCTCACAGCTCTGACATGAAACCTGTTTTATTAATTCAAGGGAAGTGTGTGCATTTCCATTGCCTGATAGTCAGTTACTGTGAGCTACACAGATCCACACTGCTTTTCCAGACACACAAGTTTCTGCTGGAAAAGTTAGTTTATCAACTGGCTGGTCTAATTAACTTGCTCTTTCTGCTCAGGTCCTGTAGTTGTCACAAGTCAGCAATTGGGGGTATGCAAACAGACTTGTTCCAAGTCAGCATTTTCTGAACCACAGAAAGTTGATTTGTCCATCAAAACTCTCTCAAGACAAACACTTAATGCTCATATCCAAGCTACTGGTCAAACACCCAGGCTTGCTTCACTGAGCACGCTAGTGGCACATAATCCCAGCCTTGCAGGGGCATTTCAAGCCTATCTTGACACAATCAATAAACTATTCTCCACAAGGAACAAGTGGAGTATTGGAAATAAACATCTGTGTTACCAAGTCAGGTCCATGCTTTCTTTTCCAGTTGCTGTGCTGTAAACATTTGTACAAGGGCTTATTGCCCCCCAAGTTATGCCAAGAAGAGGCAAATAAACTCTGCCCCATCAGGTTATGTTACCACTACACTCAGAGAGCTTTACTCTTCTGGAAATGTGATGCTTTGACCAGTCAGAGGCTGATTACAAAATCAAGGAATGAGTTTTCCTCTGTTTTTTTTCTGCCAATTTATCGCTTTTTTTTTTTTTTTTTTTTTTACAGTCAAATCAGATAACACCATTCCTGATGAACTGTCTGACCCTTTAGAGGTATCATCTCTCTTCTTGTGAGTATTTCTAGTAAACTAAATTTTTTGGAGGATTTATTAATACTGAATAGGAACTCTTACGTGTTTTGCCACCCCTTCTCACTCCATGGTTTTATTTGCATTTACACACATAGTTTCTGGTTCAAAACAAATTCCTTAAATGTAAGAAAACATGAAGAAACTGGAACCAAGTTTAAAGGTTCAGGACCAAGCTCTTCACTCACATTTACCACAAAGTGTTATGGGACAAGAGAATATCCCTGCCTAACACTGTTTTCAAGCCATCTCACCACACTATTAAAATATAAGGAGTAATTCTTAAACTCTTATAATATTTTTGCCTTTTTTCTTACACTTTAAAAAATTAAAGCTGCAATCAATTCTCTTATCTGATGACATTAGGAGTTTTCCATGTAAAATACCTCTAAGGAAGAATCATACTTTATGGATTTTTGGGGTTTTGCTGGTTGTTTTTTTTCTTTCGTTTTTTTTTTTAAGAAAGAGATCATTCATTAAGTCTAAGAGAAGCAGGAAACCTGATAACTACTCCAAATGTGCTAATAAAAGAAACAAAACAGACCAAGGAGTTGAATTGTATCTCAAATGTGAGTTTTTCAGCAAGAGTAGCTTATGAATCTTTGAAGTTTAGGCCAATGTGGATAATTACAGTAATTAAGTTCAGGAAAAAATGCAGACACATGGAAAAGAATTAATTTCTAACCATTCCATTTCATGGAATGTGCATGCTCGTCCAACCCTTCCTACCAGACACATTCTGTGCTTTCCTGATTCTGGGTTGCTGCACAGTCAGCAAGACAGACAAGATAAATAAGCCAAAACCCAATCCCCAAAAGCCAGGTAATATTTCTTTGTATCAGCCACCCAAACTAGCCTAGAGCAGGTACAAGAGAAGAAAATGGAAAAAAGTGGAGAAGGTGACTGCAGAGAATTCTTGACCCTTTCAGGGGATTTAACCTGTAAAAATTAACCCCCGTTCCTCAAGAAACCACATCCTGGTAAAAATAGGCAAAACTATTGTGCAAAGTGGAAACAAATAAAGATTTTTTTGGTGTTGTTGGCAGCCCACTGAAAACCAAGACAGGAAGAATCACCTCTTACAACCTGCAAGTCACATGATGATATTTTGAAACCAACACTGAATAATACATGTTCTGACACTTGGCAAAATTGACCTTGTATCAGCAATTGTTCCTGTCATCACATTAGCAGGAACCTCACTCGTTATACACCACCCCTTCTGTGCATTCCTGAAAAAAACAGATTAACATCTCAGTTAAAATCCCTTAGGTTTGCAATTCCTCCACCTAAAAGAGTCTGCACTGCCCTTTAATAGATGCACTAAAAGCAAGCCTAAAGAAACAGAGAAACTACTTCACAAAACACACCAAGCTCACTCTGCCATGGGAGGAGACCTCGGATGTTCTGTTTAAGCCTGGAGTTGATTACTTCTCACACAAAAGATGTTCACACCGGGTAAAACTACTTAGCTTTAATATCCAGTTGCTGTTGGGCATCTCTAATATTATGTTGTGCCTACAGTGCCTCCAATAAATATAATAAAAACAAGTAATGCACTGTCATGCTACGCTATGACCTCAGAAACATAGCTAGTGGGGGCACAAGCACAAGAACCTTGGAAATGGTGAAAGCAATGCAAGAAGATGGAGGGGGGAAAACTGTGCTTTAAGCATGTCAAGGCAAAGAAAGGAAATTACAGGGGGGGAAAAAATCAATGTAGATTTTTAAAAATAAAAGGAGTTACTGTAAGGGAAATCTAGGCTGGATTCAGAAAGGTACAATTTCAGCAGCCAGTTTTATCCCCTTCAAGGTGCCCAGTGGCTGGCAAGGTACAGAAGAGTCAGAAGAGCTGGAATGAATTAATTTAATTCTAAAGTAGCCATTGCAGTGATGCTACAAGAGAAAGACATATGACCTGACTCACTTAATCAGAGCTGGAGAAGTTGCTCCCCACACTAGAGGAAATTACGTATACTCTTCCCAAGTCAAACCAGCCCATTTTCCCACTTGTTTAGATTATGTTGTACCTGTGTGGGGGTTTACAAGGGGGAGATTTTCATGGTACTAAGCCAAAATGTTGGACGAAAGAGCTTCTGCCTCTTCATAAACAGTGCTCCAGGTGTCAACGTTGCAGTTCGACTGTCAATAGCTGACACTGAATTGTGATAATAGAGGAAGAATTGCATAAAGAAAGTTCTCCTCACTCTTAGATTAGATTATTTCACCTTTGTCTTATTCAAGGTTTTCTCCTTTATGAAAAGGAAAAGAAAGACTCATTTCTGACTCATCTGACAAGTGATGAGGTGACTATGAACATGTTGGACTGGGAAAAGGTGGCTTGTAATTCTGGCCCTGTCCCAAAAGTCTGTATGATCTGGAGCAGCCTCTGTTCCTCCTTGTGCTTCTAGGGGAGCTGACTCCCCTCACACATATCCCAGACCTAGCAACCATTCTGTGGCTATAAATAAAGTATACAACAAGATTCCAAATCTGCCAATAGCGTTTGGCAACGCAAATTATCACTCATCATTATATTTAACACATAAAAAAAAAATTATCAAGAATGACATCCCAGGGAGAGTATGAAAAACAGTGGCACCAATCCTAAAAAGACACCAAAGCTCTTTGAACACCATTTTTAAATTCATGGCATAAAACTTCTGTACTTTTAATTGAGGTTTTTTGGGGGGGTTTTGTTTGGTTTTTTTTTGGTTTTTTTTTTAAGTAATGAGGCATTGGTTCTGCCAGCAACAGCCACTGTAAAACACAACTTTCTGAAAAATAGGAAAAGCTTATAATATTTGTCTTTTTTTTTTTTTTATAGTAGTGTGTCCTTGGAAAACTTCACTCAGAAATTATGCCTGTTCTGTTGCATATTTCCTATGTTGCTCAGCCTCCTTTGTCTGAACCAGGTACCTTTATGAAGGAAGCAGATCTTCAAAAGCAGTTAATACCTCACAGCTTCCCTTGATGAAGGTAGGTATTAGCATCTCTACAGAAAGAGTCTCCTCATGATTTAACCATTATTGCATCTAAAAAAGAAACTAATGCCAATAATGTGGGCAGCCAGGCCACCAACACCTGCAGAAGATCCGCCAGTAAGACCAGGGAGGTCATACTGGTCCTGGAGACTTTCCATTTCTTCTTCCCCCTGCCCCAGCTGGAGGGTCACAGCTTACAAGAACCAGGCAGAGAACCTGGAAGAAATCCTGAGCCAGATGCTCTAAGATGCAGCAGATCTTTCTGAGTGTGGGATCTCTGACTAGGTGGACCAGCAAAAAAGAGAACTAGAAATATTCACATTTCACTTGGCAAGTTCTTGTCCGTACACTAAGAAATAAATTTGAAACTACTTAAAGGGCAAAAATGCCCTTTTTTTTTTTTTTTTTAGGATTGACTGGGAATTTCAAAGGACTATTAAAGGGTTTAAACATTCTTCCAGCACCACAGGGAAACCAATAATTAGCTTTTCTCGGCCAACCTGTAGTTCTGAGCACTGGAGAATAATGAAGTAAGTTCCATAAATCTTCCTCCACAAAGCTTATCCTCATCATTGTGAGCCAAACTCAGCTGGCCAGGCTGCAGGTGGCTGTAGGTTTCTACTAATGGTAAGAAAGGTACAGGCACTCATTTGGGGGGAATTAACTGAGATACACAGATCAACTAAAGTAATTTCTAACCTTGGATGCTTTGTGGAGCAATTAATTCATTTAAACTACCCTCATTACATTAACTTAGCTAAATTGAGTTTTAAAACAAACAGGCAGCCATAACTAGTTTCTCTCCTAAGTAAAACCAAAACAGAACATATAGGTGTACATTTTGAAAGCTGCTGGTTTTTTGAGGTTTTTTTAAGCATCTTCAATCAGGATCAGTGGGAGGCAACAGAGAACACCAGCAAAGCAGTATCTGCAGAGGTTTGCTTGGGTGAATTCATTATCACTTGGCAAACTGAGTACTTTCCTCAGGAAAATTTTTGTCCTTTGGAGTTTTTGATTTAAACATACTTAGTTGACGCAGTTTTTTCATAAGTCTCTTTCTTAAAAGCACCTCTGGCAAAAAGCAGAGGATGAAGGTGCAGCAGAGCCAAGTAACTCAGGGTGTACACACAGCTGATGCCTTTTTGCCCGCTGAGCCCCTGTGGCACCCCCAGGAGCCGAGGACAGGATGAAGGCGAACAAACTTTGGCTGTTGTGCCCTTGGGCAGTGGCAGTTTGCAGGAGAGCAAAGGCCATCAGGAAATCTGTCCTGCCAGTTTTCCTCAGTTAAAACAAAAACAGTGCAGCTCTTCCAACTGAGGAGCCAACTCACTCCCCAACCACCTACCTACCTCACTGTCAACCCCAGGTTTGCTGTCATCCCTCTTTCCAGTAACCTTCCCCAGCTGTTCTTTGCTTTCAAATGTTGTTTGTTGCCATTAGATACATAATTCCTTTCACCTGTCTCGCAGGGCAGCCTGCCCCACCCTTGTCTCCAAAGGTCCAAAACATTAATATCTGGTGGGTTGCAGCAGGATGGCATCTATCTCAGGCTGTCACTGCCTGCACACTGAGTGTGGGCTGGAAAGGTGAGACAGACCAGGTGAAAGGCTTAAATATATTCTGTCATGAGTATCAAGGAATGAATAGAGCCTTGGATCTCCTCTAAGAATAAGATTCATGGGAAAAGAAACCAAATACTGGAAATTTCTTCAGCTGTTTAAATCCATCCAGGTGAAGATAAGCTTTCTACCTTGGGCAGTCCTGGAGGCAGGGTGGGTGTGCAAACTCCAGCACCTCATTTATTCATGAGACCAGGTTACCAGAGAGCAGCTGGATTATCTGGATTAACTGGATTTATCCCAGCAGTCACACTGTGATGGCCATCCAACACACTGAGTATTCAACCAAAAAACACAGTTCCCTGCTGCTTCCCAGTGCAATGCCTCAGTTTGTGTAGTTTTGAAAACAACATCCACATAGTAAGGGGAATCTCAGTGCTACAAGAAATTTGGGCATCTAACAATGGAGGTCCTCAAGGCATCATCTCTGTGCTCATCCAGGCTAATTTTAAAGTCAGCTGCAAGTCATCAATGCTATTTTACACTGTCAAAACCTGGCAAGAGTCCTGGGTGGCTGTGGGACATCCAGTGTGCTCCTGGCCAGCAGTCACCTATGAGAGCATCTTGCAGATCACAGTCATGGGAAGTCCCCACTTCTGGCCACTATTTCTAGTGACAGGGAGCCCAAATCTCTGCACAGGGGCTGGGTACCACATCACCCAATTTCTGGACACCTGGCTCTGCAGGGCAGAACTGCACAGCTCTGGTTTGACAAAAAGGGGAGGCAAGAGCAGAAAGGGAAAGAATTTATATGGCTAAGCTGAGTGTGAACACCAGAGATATTGTACCTAAATATCAATATAACCTATTTCCTTCCAAGAATGTATTTCTTGGCCACTGACTGATCAGTTAATCCTCTTTTTTATTCTCCTTCCTTCAGTAAAACACCCAAGTTATTGCAGGTGTTATCCAGGGACACAATATTCACAGTTCCACTCGAGTATGTTTTACTGCTCCCAATAAAATTTGCACAAAGTTTAGAGACTGTACTTGAGTTGTGCCCTTATTGGAAGCAGCCTGAACCCCTCAGTTCTGCATTTTTATCCCACAAGATGAAGATTATCCCCAGAACTCTCTCAATGAGAAATTAATCCCTTGCATCATTTCTCTTCCTCTCTTTTTTTTTTTATTTCTTTCTTATTTTTCTTTGTGTCGCCAGCTTTGCTTTTTATATACATTACAAAGTTCAGCATATACATATACCTCACTGTGGGCCCATTCTGACTTGCTAATATCATATGCAATCCGTGCCTTCCATCTCGCTAGAGTGAATGCAGTAAAAGAGCAGAATGCTTTTTTTCTGAGATGTCATGTAACATAAGATATGCAAATCGTCTCTGATTGGAAAGAAGAGATTATTTCTCCTGTCAAATGCATATGCTGCATGTACACTGCTTGTTAGAACAATGTTCAACAAACATTTCAATTTTAAAGGCTGGAATACACCGAAAATGAGTTTTGCCTGTGAAATCTCCATCTATAAGAGGAAAAAAGGAAGTACTACACAGCTTATTCTGTTATCAGGACTAAACACTGGTAACAAAAAGGGTCTGAGGGAAAGGGAGCAGTGGAGACTGCCAGATTTGTCTGTACAATGTTGGGTTTGTCGTTTTTTTTGTTGACCTGCGTGTCAGGGATGGGAAATACACGGGCAGCAACACCAGCCCTGGTGCCAGTGCTAAGAGGAGGGAGGAACCATTGTGAGGATGCAGTGGCTCTGTGCAGGCTCTGTGAGATCCATAGCATTTAGCCAGTCTGTTCCTGCAGATGTCAGTTTTATGCATGATTTACCTGGCTTGATGCGGCTCCCACTCGCTCGCTGCCAGCTCCCAGGTTGGAAAGCCGTGGTGCCCGCAGCCACCGTGCTGCCAGGGCTGCACGGGGCATCCATTCAGCCCTCTACTGCCCCACAAAAGGGAGGATAAGGCATCCAAGATTTTGATCTGTTTTGTTTTAGTGGGGTTTTTTTCATGAGCTTTTCTGTATGGCTCTGAATATTTGAAGACTCTTTTTTTTTTTTATCCACGTTTTCCTTTTTTTTTTCCTCCAGATGGACTTCTACTAAAGACTTCCAAGTAAACCAAGGAAAACACACACACCAAAAACTGCTTTTTTGAGCCAGACAGTGGGACAGCACATACAGCTGTCATCCCTCCATGAAGTACTGGCTATTAAAGACGTAATATTTCCACTATATCTCAGTTGCAGTGTAACAGCTGACTCTGAGCGAGCGCACACAGATGACCTTCCGTAAGCATTTTCAGTACACTTCAAAATATCACATTATTTACCAGTTGTGGGAAAGTGTTCTTTAGCAAGCGGTACAAAGCAATCACGGTGGCTTTGGAGATTTTAAAGATTTCCTAAGGAGCCACCAGTGTCTGTAAGATGCCCTTGGGGCTTCTGTTTTGCACTGTGATTGTGCAATGTTTTATTTCTGTCATAAAGTGCATACAAAGGGAAAAGGAAAGAAGTAATCTTCTACAGCTGGAAACCAAATTACAAGGCTCTCTTATAATAAGGAGAGATTTTCCCCAAAGTGACACAGTGGGACATTAAGACTTTGAATTTGATCCTACCTAAATGAACAAGAAAAAATTCCATTGACTTTAGTGGTAGAGGATCAAACTCCAAAGGAGCTATTTAAAACATTATGTAGGTGATTTATGAGAGTGGTTTTATAGATGTTCATTAAGAGTCTTTTTATCCCCTCCTCTCCTCCGAAAATACTGTAGAAATATTATCAAATTCTGTGATTACAGCGTGTGCTGATATGCCCCTGGTATCTCTAAGAACAGCATTTCTGTTGAGGTACTTACTCAGATGAGCTTTATATTAACATGAATTCACAAATAAGGTTTTGTTATCTCTGCTGTTGGCAATTGTCAGTACACACTAAAGCATTAATAACATTCATGCAATCAGCAAATAAAATACTCCACCTCAGTGCCAACCGTGTGTCGGTACATTCAGGATCCAAGCATTATCAGTAATTTGAGTTCCAAATAGTTTCCTGTCTAATCTGCCTTTTAGCACTACTTCCAGAAAAGGAGGGATAAAAATAGTGGGAAAACAGAGTTTCTGAGAAGGACTCTCTGGCGTCTTCAATCCTTGAATTGTCTTTGGCAGAAAAAAAAAGTGTGTATCTGTAAATTTAATGCTACCTGCACACTACTGTATTGTGACTCACATCTAGGAGACTCGGCTTCTGCGGGCAATTTTACAGAAGTCAGCACTTCCTATTTTGCCACTCCATAAATACTGCATGGAAAACCTCAAACTGAGCTCAACTGCAGAGGAAATAGGAATTTTACAGTTTAAGTATGAAAATGAGTATATTTTAACACAATGCAATGACAAAATGGTTGTAATCAACCTAAGGTTATCTTTCTTTTTGCACTAAACTGTGAAGTTGCTTGCAAGTCACCTGCCTCTGGATCATACTTAGAGGTACATTTGAAGAAGGAATTACAAGTTATGGGGTCAAATTTTTCAATCACATTGCAGTCAACCTGATGTCCTGAAAGGACTAGGATTTGGCCTAATGCTTCTTTAGCAATAAGATAGGTAACGAATTGCCAAACCAGGGTTTAGCTCCTTGGATTATTTTGGAAAGCCACAACTGCTCCATTGTAAGGCCTGATCCAGCAACTGCTTGTGTCCATCTTCTTATTCACTGCAATAGACTTTAGAAAATGTTTAATAAGAGTCAGAAAGTGATATGAGAGAAATCATACACTGGCTTGCTGTTAAAGGAAGAAATGAGCTAAAACTGAGCTGATGGCTTGCCTTGAGAGATTCTTACAGGATAAGATCATCCTTAAATAAAATCTGTCAAGAATAGGTCTAATTTTATAGTAGTTGCTCAAGCTTTGCTTCTCTCACAGAAAGAACTTCTAGTTTACAAATGTAGGATATCAAATTGCAATATGAGATAAACTAGGCAGCTTCAGGAAAACTGATGAAGCTAAATAACCTTTGAAAGAAAAGGGAAAAAAACCAAGCCTTTTAAAAGTATTCTATCCAAAGAGGATAATGATTTTGTTATTCACTCTCTGAACAAAATCCTTTCTAATACATTTCTGTAAGCTCTGAAGTGCTGCTTTCATACAGACAAGCAAGTCCAGCCTGCCCAAACCTGAGCTGATCCCTCCCAGACCATAAGTGTTTCAGTGAATCCCAATCAGATCTTTAACAAAAGGAGCTCCAGTGGCTGTTTGACTCCTGGCAATTGCTTTATCGCTCCCTTCCTCTTTCTGTTGCTGCCTTTAAGCACTTGTGTGCCAGTCTGGTGCTGGGATTTCAGGTTTTTCTCTCTCCTGCTTAGCAGACTGTTAGCCTAATGCTTCGAATCCCTGTTTATGAGATCCTGAGTTACTTTAAAAAGTAATTAAGTGTTGTGGCTGCATGCAAGCTAATGCATTGTGATGCTTTGCTGCTTCCAGGTGGGTGGTCTGGTCTCTGCCTTTCCCACCTCTGTGATCCCTGGTCCTTCCTGCTGGCTTTGCTCTCTGGAATTCTCTGTGAGTTCCCTCTGTATCACCTTGCAGGAACAACTCTTTTTGCTGGGTGTGTTGTCCACCAGTTTATTCAGTTGAATTAGAATTGTACAATTATCTCGCAGAGGTGTCTGATGGGAAACAAAGCTGGTGTAAAAAACACAGGAGGATGTAACAGAGAGTAGAGAATGGGAAGATCAGGGTCTCCTCTTTCCAGCAGCAATAAGCTCTTCTATCAGCTCACTGCCTCTTGGAAATGCACCCACAGGCATTTAATGGGTGCTGTGATATCTTTCAGTCTGCTCCTCTCTAAAGCAGTGTTTTGTTAGGATTGGAAACAACCTGCACGAGAGAGCAGCCTAAAATTGATGTGCTTAGTCTAAAGCTGCCAAGGGGGAGACGCAGCACATCCCGAGCGGAGCCACTCAGAGCTGCATCCAGCCAGAGCTCCTCAGTCTGGTATCATTAATGTCACACACTCCTCTGCAGGTACCTCAGCTGGGTTGCTTGGGGAACACAGCAAAAGCTCACATTATTATTATTATTATTTTCATTAGAACCACAGACCGAGACTAGAATGACACATCTCCTGACGGAGAGATGTGGCCACGGCTCTTCCCCAAAATGCAGGAAGCACATCCCAGTCCTGATGCTGTTCCATCATTTTAATCACCTGCACAGCAACAGATAGCCTGGCCTCCCCTTGGCTGTTGCAGCTCTGCATCCTGTTTTCATCCTGAATGTGAATCTCTGCTTCAGGGGGATGATTATACAGTTTACACGAAATTCCACTGCATAAATAACTGGTCTTTGAGGCAAGGACTGCACTCCAAGGTCCTTTGCTCCTTAGCATCCAGCCATAAGCTTACAAAAGCTTCTTTCACATTTTTTATCCTTCTTCCTGTATATTTTGGGTCCTTGATACCAAGTGAGGAGAAAAAGAGAGGGTGCCTTCAGCCTGTTTTGTGCCAGGCAAAGTTGGGAATCCAGCATGTTGCTTTCTATTCAGGCAAGTGTTCTCCATAAGCTACGAACAAGAAGGGATATAATACCACCTGTTCTGAAAGAAAACAGAAAATATAGTCATATTTTGTATGAAGCTCACCTTGCCAGAGAGCATTGCTGGCAATGTGAGGTCGTGATGGGCATGGAATGACATTGCAGCTCAACTGAGATTGAAGAATCATAGAATTATTCAGGTTGGAAAAGACCTCTAAGATCATGGAGTCCCACTTTCTGCAGCCAGTCCTGGTACAAAAGGAGGAAGGGAAAAGGCTGTAAAGGGCTGTACATTGCTCGTGGTGTTCAGGGGCAGATATTTTGCTGAAATGGCTACAGCAGTTTCTGGAAGGCTGTTGGGTTAAAGCAATTGTGTTCAGATGCTTTATTAACAACTCCAGCTTTGGTTGCTTGATATGTTTTCTGCTCAGTAATCTGAAGCCATAAATCACTGTTTAAGCCTCTAAAAATGAAGAGATCGTTAAGGAATTAAGAGTATATTACTCTCACTGATATCTGATCCTCTGAGACATGAGAAGAGTATCTTTCTTATACCACATAACATCTTTTTAACTATCTCTGTGGAGATTGCGGGGAAGGAGATGATTTCTTTTTTTTTAAGCAGACATTAGACTCAGAATTCCAGAAGTGCAAACTGGGAATAGTATGTTTACAAAAAGCCTGATAGCCTGAAATCCAATAGCTTTTACTTAGAGACTTTTATTTTCTAAGCATACAAGCAGTATCAGAGGAAGTTAGCTGAATTGGATCACTGATTTTGCCCAGAAATGTTAAAAAGGCTGGTTTTATATACATATACAAGTAGGAAGAGTAATTCATCAGTCAATAACACTGGCCTGGACTAAGCCATAGGTTAACCTCTCTGAAAAAGTATTATTTCAGTTTGAGAGTTGTTTTCCTATTAGAGCAGGCCAGGTTCTGCTTCCAAGCAAACATTCAGATCTAAGTTAGATACCATAACATCTAAATAAAAAAGAAAAAAAGAAAAAAAGGGTAGCCTGGGAACAGAATTTAAAACTGAGAATCAAAACAAAGAGTTTAGATACTAAATCCCCTCAGAGTAATCTGGAGCCTTTCACATTGTGGGGGCATTACTAGCAACGAGCTATTAGGAAATGCTAAACACATAACTGTGTTGGAACTCTCAGTCCTCTCTGGAGATTAAATGCCAGGCTGAATCAGGCTGGAAAAAAGGTACTCCCATTCCCTCCAGGCCCCCCCAGTCTGCAGTAAATTCCCGAGGGTTTAAATCAAAAGTTTAAAAAGTTTAACTCTGCAAAACTCCCAGCTTCAGTGGCAAAGCCCAGCAAAACCACCGTGACTCAACAACCTGCTTTGGGTAAGATGATAAACCACGCGTTTTTCCCATCAGAAAACATCACAGATGGGCAGTGCTTGCACAGCTGTGGGGTCACAGTATGGCACAGGATGCAGGAGTTCAGGAGTCAGACAGAATTAGCGAGGTGGGATATAAAACTCAAGCTGTAGCAGATAGTCTGCCCATCAAGGAGCAGAAATCCTGGGTTCAAGTCCATGCTTAGCAGTTTGTGCATCGCTCTTCATTATGATAATTGGATGCAGAAATAAAATGATTGTGGGGTTTGGAGCACAGGACTCATCATTTCCACTGAGCCTTTCAGCCTCTGAACATCCTTTCAGGTCATGCATCACCTTTGCAGCTGCGGGAACCTGGACTTGGAGCAAGAGGATACTTTATCCCAGATCAACCTATAAATTCCTTTCCAGGCTGGACTTTCAGACATAAGACATGTTTAAAGGGTGAATTCTGTCTTCTGGGACTTGTTACAGCCGAGGAAGGGGTTGTACCCAGGTGAGCTGTAGTCAGCAGGTCACTGTAACCCAGCTCAAAGGAATCTTGGGTGGCTCACCTGGGATCACAGCCCTTTTCCTGATGAACAAAATGCATTCTTTGGCACAGGCAAACCTTTTATGTTGCACTTCATTCTACAAGGAAAAAAATATAGGGATGTGTGAGGTATTTTGATCTGTATATTATATAAAAGCACAAAGATTTTGTGGGTTTTTTTTTCACTTTTTTTCCTTTTTCTTCTTTTTTTTTTAAATTTAAGATGTCTTGTTTAACTGTGTGGCACTTGCTATCTCTTTTCAAAGGGAAGAGTTTCAGAACTCAGCTGTGGAGCTTTGAAGATTTGTCACAAAACTGAAGGTTTGGCTGGAAGCTTGTTTTCAACTGTCCTTCGAAATTTTTAGTGAGGTTCAATTTCATGCATTCATAACAATTTTATTTGTTTCCTCTTGAGTGACAGGCTGGGGATAAAGACATCTTTGAAGTACTGGGATTTTTATTGGATATGAATGTAGGCCATTTTTTTTTCCTTGTGTTCCTTAGGTAGAGCCTAAAATTCAGACCATTTTCAGGTAAATTTCTGGTGGTAGCACAATAAAATTATCAGACAACAACTAGATAAAATTGTGAGAGAACAACTATCCTTCAGGTAATTTGGGTTACAAATGACACAGATTTTTCCAGCAGAAAATGTAGCTCTGTTGTGTGCTGCAATTCTTGTGACAGCTCTTGCAGCTCCACAAGTCCAGGGCACTGATTTCAGTACAATAAACATGGATGGTACAGCACCAGACCCTCATTTGGAATAAAAAGTTTAAAACTAATTTTCTAATGCTGGAAAAAGTGAAAAATAATGGAAACAGAGTTACATTTTCCATGGGTCCTACTGAATCAATCTCTGATTTTGTTAGGAAAGGGGTGGGTGGGGGGGGGGGAGAAAGCACCTTTCTTTGATAGGTTGAATTACTTCTCCAGGAACAATTCTCTTGGCTTTTTGGAATTGACAGGGAATTTTTTTATGCAATGTGTTGCTCAATTTAATTTCTGGCATGATGATTTCCCTTCCCTTGGTAGGTTTTCAGCTGCTCAAGAAGTAGAAAGATTATGGATTTGATATATGTGAGAAAATCTTCCTCAATGAAGCAAACTGGTGATTTAATCTAATTCCAGCTAGAATGAATGAACACCGCAAAGATAATAACGTTAAAAAAAAAAATAATTCGATGGCATTTAAGTCTGGTGTTAATTTTCATTGGGAAATAAAATACTTTACTGAGAAAATATTAACATCACCAGACCGCCTCATGCCCAGACTAGGGAAGGAATACTCGGAAAACTTTCAATTAGGCTGAACCTTTAATGCTATCCCATATGTATAAAAGTTTTTTAACTGAAGGGATACTTGCTTTGCATCTTTGCTGTTGGCCCAAAAGCTCTTTCGATAAATGCATGAGTTAAAATTGCTCAGTTATCTAGTAAAATATTGAATCAACCTTTGGGCCTACGTGACTGAAGAGGCTGAATTATTTGTCTCTTTTCCCTGGGGACATTGAAAATTCTGTACAAAATTTACAAGTATTGTAAAACAAGCAGGCACTTAAATGCTGTGTTTGTTCACTAGGATGTACAATGTAGAACAAGTTTTTCTTCTGTGTCCCATTTTTTTTCAGAGGGAAGATTGCTGCAGCTTATTGTGCTCATTATGCATTTAGCAAAATCAGCAAGCAAGTTCAACAACTGAATAACTAACAAGGATCACACACGTGAGAAACTGTACAGGAGGAGGCAGAAGTACAGAATTACGAGCTAGAAATCTTTGTAGGGAGAAGTAGCTCTCTAAAGTTTGCCTGTGGTCATAGAATCTTATAATGATTTGGGTTGGAAGGGACCTTAAAGACCATCTCATTCCAACCCCCTGCCATGGGCAGGGACGCTTTCCACCAGCCCAGGTTGCTCATCTAATCTGGCCTTTCTGGGATGGGGCATCCTGATCCTTGATCATGAAGACACAGAGGTCTTCTGATGAGGGAACTGCTCATCAGGAGGGCAATTGCTGGAGTAATTATGGTAAGACTTGCCCAGATCTTAAGCATGTCCTGCTAAATAAATGTGTGTCCTGACAGCTGTACCTCTTGTGAGGCTGAGAGGGCTGGGAGAGTGGCACCCAGGTAGCCACAGGGCTTCCCATCTGCTTCAGCAAACTTCTTGAAGATGCTAAAAAATTTACTGAAAACAAGGAATGAGTGGATAAGAGATGGACTTCTAAGAAGAGCCATCTCTTCTCCCTTCAGTGGACAGGATCTAAGATCTCTGTTTTGTCCTCCACCAGTGATTCAAGTGCTGCCCATGCTCACATCTCCTGTGAGTATCTGTCTGTGGGGTTTTTTTTTTCAGTCCAGCCATCCCTTGTATCAAAAAAAACCCAAATTCCCTTTTTTCCATTTTCAGCTGTTTCATAGAGAGTTTCACACATTAGTGTTTCGCTCTTTGAAAGACAATATCTGGACATGTTGTCCATACAAAATACTTTCCATAAAATACCAACAAGGACAGGAAAGAAATAATAAAGATCAGGAGGTTGCATTTTTCTCTAAATGGATCTTTGTTCTATGCTGAATAAAACTTTAGCCAAAATCAAATGCCAGATTCGTTTCTTCCTTCCTCAGCTCCATTATCTGTACCACTGGAATATCAGTCTGCAGCTGATGGTTGCAGTGTCTTTTCTAGACTCTTAGGAAATCTTCCAATGTAAATATTAAAAATATTCAAATAGTAACAATCTATAAAATGTGATGGAAAATGACAAGCCGTTTCTACTAAGAAACTACAATTAATTTGTAGGGAATCTGATAAAATTGTTTAGCTCATTTCTGTCTGATTATTGCATTGAAAAAGTGCAGCTGTTCCCCTCCAATTTCTATGTAGTAAAAGCTCCTCAAGTTTTCAAAATATCGACAGGAGTTTCCCTTAGAGTGTCTTCATTTTCAATGTATAGTGATCCTGCAATGTTATGTTGAGTGTGAGGTGGAACACACTTTTTCTCTTCTCTGCAATAGTTTCTGAGTTCTCTAGGACTGCTGTATCTCATCTTGTATAACACAGCAGATGGGAGAGAGAACAGAGTGGGGCAGAATCCAGTAACATCCTTTGGATGGTTGGACTGGCAGATTGCAGGAAACTGTGTTGATGGTACCTGCCAAGTCACCAATCAGTCTGAATCAATTAATTGTCAAACTGGCACACAACTCCGAGCAGGAAGCTCTGTGTCTCATTCTGGTTGGTCTTCTTTGTTTTTCTATTTTTATCATTCCAATGTCACATTTATTTAAAAAAAAAACAACTTTATTCTTTGATATGAAGGTTCATCTTTTTGTTTACTGACATCTTTGAGTATCCACGCTTCTTGTAACTCTGTAGATAATGCACCAAAGTCAGCACAGCCTGGTTTTGCTGGTGTTTAATGTTCTCTGGATAACAAATTGTTTTCAGGAAGTGAAAATATTATTCAAAGGAAGATATGTTTAAGATATCAGAAGTTAAAGCATCACTGATGATACTGGAAAAGAAAATATGTTTTATTTCTTCATTAGCAACATCCTCTAGCCACTTAAAAGTTCTGTTTTCTGTTTTTGCATGTCTTTCTCCAGCAGGAATATTGCTGTTGGCTTCACATAAATGACCTTGTTTATGTCTTCATATTTATTCATAGTACCAAGTTATGACATAGTATACAAATGTAATATACACGTTACTAACAGCATTTAAATTAAATATGATCTGTAGCAGAGGCAGATCTTTCCTTGGGATAGTGAGATCCGTTCACACCATCCGTATTCCAGCTGGTAAAATCTTGATGTTCCAGGGCAGAGGAAATGCCAGCCCCATGTTGGAATCGCCCCTGCAGCGCTTGTGTGCATCCCCACCACCTAGGAAGCATTGCAGCTGCTCTTTTTCCATATATTGCTTTTCTGGGTTGTTTTTGGAGCAGATCTAGTTCTACCTCACCTACCTGTCTGCCCAAATGAGTGTAAGGATACCACTTCCCAGCTCCAGCAGGGAAGTTTCACAGCCCAGTGGAAGCATCTCATGTCCTCATGCCCACTGGTACAAAATCTGGGGTAACACTGGTTAAAGCTGCTGTGGTGTGGGCAGAAACTGCCTGCCCGTCTGCAGCAGCAGTCCCAAATCCACCATGTCCCCACTATTTTTGTATAAATTTTAGTGCTTTTCACGCTTGTGTTGGGAGCTGCAACATGAGCTCTCTGCAAAGAACTGTTCTTCGATGGACTCAGCAAAAAAAGTTTATTTTTCATACAAGTAACTTTCTTTGACGTGGTTTTCGTGGCTGTGTGGAAGACATGATACACTTGTAGAAGTGGGGGCCTGGCCTGCAGGAAGCAGGTGTTCCCTTCCAGTCCCATCAACGGTCTCAAGACATATCACAGATGTCATTGTGCAGGGAAAGGTAGTCTGAGCAGAGTGAAGACGCAGATGTAACAAGCTAAGATTGTACTGCATGGAAAAGAGTTGCAAATGTTCCAGAAAAGAAATTAATGTTAAATACTGCAGCCTATGCAGTGCCCAGGAGAATCCCGTAACCTGAGACGGTCCCAAATGTTGAGCACTGGGTGGGAAGGGGCAGATACATCCCTCAAATGAGGATGTGAAGGACCCCGAGTCCTGCCAGGCACAGACCACCACTGTTAATGCCAGATCTTCACCTCAGGTTGGACATGGTTACTGTAAGTCACCAGGGCACACAGCATGGGTTTTGTATCTGTGTTACGACACTGAAGGAAGACAAATACAGGAAGTTTCATCATCTAATGATTATGACAAGCACAACATCCTCTCATATAGATTTGACCCATCTAAAAACTCCTGACCAGCTTTGAATCAGGTGCGTGGGTTCCAGCCAGGCTAGAGCTCTGTATCATGTAGCCACAGCAGCTCTAACTGGGTAGCAGAAGCCTCACCAGATGGTGGGTGAGTGGGGATCTTGGGTAGCCAGTGATCTGCTGCATCCATGGCTCAGCCTTCTCCCAGACTGCAAACATCGCTCCTGTTCTTGCCCAAACGGAATGCACTGGAGCAACATCACCCTGGATCTTGCAAGCTCACAGGGGAGATAAATGTCCAAAAGCCAAGAATAAGAGCTGACATGATTTTCAGAAGCACAGATCCTCTGAAGACCAAAGCATAAAGACAGAAGTGTATCTCTGTCGTGGAGGTGAAACCATTGTTTGCACACCCAACCAGAGAATTTGAGAGCACAACTTTTCCCAGGGCTCAAAAGTCACATGCCCAGATATAGAATTGCACATAAAATCTTAGTAACTTTTAATGTGTTTTAATCCAACTCTTAGGGTTTCTTTGGATACTTGTCACTCTGTTCCCACACCAGTGCCTTATTGAATCATAAGTTAAATCTATTAAAAAGTTACTTTGTGTGGCTGAGTTTGAATTGCTGTACAAAGGATTTTTCCACTGATGAACCTAGAAGATGGTGACTCTCTCTCTACAGTTGTCCAATTAATTTTGTTCCTAAATGTGAAAAAAAACCCCAACTTGTATCAGGATAGTTCCTGTTATACTTCAATGTGATTTTGATTACATTATGTTACAGAAGTAGCACTGGCCTTCCTTCAAGTCTAGGTGAGAAGCTAATTGGTTTCAAACTGTTTTAAATATGCTGAAGTTATAGCTGTCAATTATTTTTCTGGAACAATAATAATTTCTCAGATTGAACTCTGCTTTGTTAAAGGGCTTTAAAGGCTAAAATAATGAAGTGACTGCCATTACTTTTCTTGTTTTTCTCTGCTTTCACATTTAAAATCCCTTGATTCCTGACCCCCAGAACCTTTTTAATTTTGATCAGCTTTCATTCTGAATTGTAATTGTGCTCTGTTCTCCTCTTTTAAATTAGTATTGTGGTAATATGTTTTACATTGTTTGAAAGTTACTTCAGGAGCTGGTGCTGAAGGAGATGTGGCAATATCATTTAATAAGCTCACTATTCGTGCTTACTTTTAATTCCTTTTTACTGATCTAATCAATAATTTTGAAGCAGCATCGCACCCTCTTTGTGGGCATCTATCATCTAACCAACTAAAAATTCTTTTAAGTAGATATCCAAGGGTAATGTGGCATTATAAAATTTAACTGTGGAAATGCAGTAATGCTGAATACACATGGAATTGCCTCAAAATTTCAGTTGAGGCTTATACAAAATTATTATCCAGTTTCCAAAAAGAGAAATACATTGCCTTAGATATGTGTTTGTCACAGCACCGCATTCAGGACACACGTCTGGTTACTCCCAGCCACAGCAGCCTTTTAGTGTTCTCTGGGTAAAATATATTGTCACAGAACATTTATCAGTTTTGATACATAATTATCTGTAAAACAAGGATTAGGATTTTGTTGGGTAAGGCCCAGCCATATGTGAAATCAGAACAAGGGTCATTTCCTTTAATGCCTTTTTATTTCTTTGGATGCTGGGACAATTACTGCTTGGAAAGAAGGATCAGGAGTGAGAACAGGCACTCCAAGGTGTTCGAGGCATCTGTTTGCCTGGGTCAGTATGCAAGAGAAAAAGAAAAAAAAAAAACAAAATTACCAGGTAATCCTGGTCATAGGCACACAGAAAAACCCATTGCAGAAAAAAATGTGCTGGAGAGGGATGGGATGCTGAGGGAGCAGAGTGACTGGATTTCCTGATGGAAGGAAGAGTATTTCCTCAGCTACATATGACCAGAACCATTTTTCCAGTTTTAGCACTCTGTTTTCAATAATGATTTAAGGTGTAACTAACAGATTTCATACTGAAGCCCAGGAGAGTTAGCTTTCTTTTTGAAAGATTTTCACATGAGCAGCTGTTGTTCATTTTAGGTATTAGGAATATAGGATTCACCTTGCTGGATCAGATTAATCCAGCCCAGGATCTGTGAGTCAATGGTGGTCAACACTGATGTCTGATACTGGCAAATACTTCTTGGATGTGTCTATAACAAACACTCACCCTGACCCTGAGCAGCCAGATAACTTCTCTCCTGAAGTGCGGGGATTTACGACCCTCATATATTTCTATTCTCTCAATGTAACTGCAGATATTTTATTGGGGTATTTTTCTTTTATTTTCAAATGCATTTCCTAATAATCTTTGAAACTCCTTGAGCTTCCCTATTACAAGCTGTGAGGCTGAGCTGGTGTCAGTGCAGCTCGACGTGTTTACCCAAAGCAATGCATTAAGAAAGGCTCTCGTAAAGCCAGACACGCTGCTCCAAAAATCCGGAGCACAGACATCTGGTCCCGGTCCCATTGACATCAGGGAGGCTTCTGCCGGTGTTGTACGTGGGAAGAGGAGGACATCCTGCCCGCAGGTGTGGGTTTTTACAGCTCCGTGCTGGGTGCAATGAAGTCGTGATCAAAGCCGTGTAGTCTGAGGTGTGTGCGGCGCCTGCGAGCGAGCTCTGAGTGCCTGCTGCAGCCTCCCCGAGACACGGAGGTGATGCACGGTGGGCACAGATGAGGAGAGGGTTTGCAGCAGCTCCAAATATCCTTTAAAGCAGCAGTTGCTTCTCCTACCTGCTTGTGACACGCTCATCTTCCCACTGACCTGCTGGCTAAGGAGAGCTGAGGCACTCTGCTCTGTCCACGGAAGGAAGCCTTCTGAAGCACACGGAGGGAAAAGAGAACTTTGTTTTCTTGTTCTCTGATGATTTTATCTGTGTCATGAAACCAGGATATATGTTATGAAAATGAACTGAACCAATCTATCACTGGAGGTCCGTTCCAACTGAAAATATTATATTCTTTCTATTCTATTTCATTTAATTCCATTCCATTCACCCAACACCCTCAAAAGAGTGATCTGACAGTACCTGCTAACATAAGGTGTGCTGCACTTGGAGACTGGGAGGAAGACTGGTCTGGAATGGCTTTTTTTCTGTTCAGTTGAAAATGTATTTAGTGCTTTCAGAGACCAGGCTGCAAGACCCAGAAAACAAAATCAGGCTGTAAGACCCAGAAAACAATTCTTTTTGCAGGTCGAGAGTATGAACAGCAGCAGCACGCTCTGCTTGTTCATTCTGCCAGTGTGTACCTGTCCTGACGAGGACAGGCCACATACTGAGAAGTGCAAGTAATTCGCTTTCCACACCGATTCATTTTTTGGCTCCTTCACTGAGATTAATTCCCCTCCTTTGTATTTAATGGCAACTCCAACTAGCAAAACTAAGCCAGCTTTATGAATAGCAGCAAACAATCTCCAGCCAGGCTGCCAGGTACTGTGGTGGGTTTGCAGGAGAGACATCTGTCCGATGGCAGCTTGACCAAGACCGACGGCAGAGGAGCAGTCGCAGTCCCACGCGCTGACATCGAGCTGGGAACCTCCATGGACCAAATGAGAAGTGGAGAATTTCTCAGCTCTGTTACCACTGTTCTGAAATTTCCTGTCTGTCTCTGAAAAATGCTCTTTATTTTGCACTTGGCATGAGAAGTGCCCCAGAATGCAGCACGAAGCTTTAAAAGCAAAATAGCCTGCGCTTCTTGCCATGGAGTCTATGCACAGGCTGCTCTCCAAGGCCTCATTCCCATTTTCCAAAAGATAGTGGGACAGATTTCAGCCCTCGTCAAAGTCACAGCCCGAGTAAAATTTACATTAACATTTATCTGAATAAAATTGAATCCCAGCTAATTATTCCTGGAACCAAGGGCTGTAGAGTAAATCCCTTGGGTCAGAACACACACCCACCTTTGAGTCCAAAGGCACAATGGGTTCATTCCTCAGTTGCATTTACACAAAGAAAAAGCTATTTTTGTAAGACTTTGGCTTTTGGTGGCAGGATCTCAGATCTAATCTCTGCAATTCGAGGCTAAGCAGCTATGGAGCATATGTTGTGAAATGCGGAACGGAGTTTCTGACCCTCCACTCCAGCACTTCCCAGCCTTCTGTTCCCTGGCATCCTTTTCTGAGCCCTCAGGTCCCAGTTTGTGCACAAAGAGCCAGCTTTTCCCTCCTTTCCTTGCCAGACCCAATCTCATCTCTGGTCTAAATATGGATTTGGCAATGGTTTAAGCGTTTGGTTGAAGCCTGTGTGTGTTTTAACCAGAATGCTTTTTCTCCGTGATTCCTTTACAGGAACACACCAGACTTATTTGAGTGTCTGATACAGGAATGGCTTATTTGCCTTTTCATACAGGAGCTGTGCTCTTAAAAAGCACATTTACACTGTAATAACCGGATCTATGCCAATACAGGCAAAGTGGTGCAACCTCCTGGCTCTTGCAGTACTTTTCTCCACTTTGCAGCATCGCTCCTTGCCATGACAGCTCAATCTCTGCTTTTGTCACCTTTAGCATCTCCCATCCCCACACCAGGGTGGACAGAGCCCATCAATCCTCTATTATAATCCCTCTAAGTTTCTTTAAAAGAAATTAAATCCATAGTCCAACCTTGAACCCTGAAGCTGGCTGAGCATCTTGTTCCATCCTCAATTTCTAATATGCCTGTGTTTGTCCTTGTTGTACAAGTTGTTCTTGGCTAGACATGACTGTCAACTTCGCTGGAGACACAGTGTAAATATTTTGCACTTGTACAGCAGTGCACTCACTAGAGGAAATGGTGCTGCATACCAGCCTGTGCCGGGTTAACAGAAAAAGCAAGTTTTCTCATCTCTTTGGAGCAGCTCAATCTGTAGTGTGGTGCATGATTTAGCAGCATTTGTGATGTTTCCCTGATTAATTCTTAAACAGGTTTCCTAGCAACAGACGAAGGGAGACCAAAAGTACTCTGCCATAAGAGAAACTTCTTTGTATTTTCGTGTGGTGTCAAGTATTAGGGTTTTCACTTTCCCATTTATAAATGGGCACAGAGGTCCCTGGCTTACAGTCACCTCTCTGCATATACGTTCCTGAGATAAATAGCTGGGCTAGGGAAGCTTCTGTGGGCATGATAGAAATAAGGAAAGTAAGTAATTTCTTAAAATTCGAGCAACTGGGTTTGAATTTCACAGTAATTACTCGGTTAAAATATTTCTTAAAGGATGACAGGTTGAATTTTAGAGATTTTTAGGAGATGTTCTGTAATCTTCTAGGCAAATCTGAGGAAAAGAGTGAAAAAAGTAAGACGAGACCTTTCTTTAATATTTCTTCATGCAGAACAGTTGTCTTTACAACTACTTTCCACCCTTACAGAAACTACATGTAAATATATATTTGAGCTTCTGTATGATATGAACAGAAAATTTGACATCAGAATGTGGCCCTTATACATTTTTTATATGTGAAACTGAAATAAGGTGAGATAGAATAAATGCACCATTTCCATCATTTCTTCCTACCTTCCAGCTCATAAAAGCCTATTCCTTTAAAAATTAGGCACAGTGCCTACAAAAAAAAATGTCATTAGCAAAAAAGCTGCATGTTTCAACTGAAACACAAAGGATCAGTAGAACTCATCTGTGATTGGAATTAAAATCATACCAGAAGACTGCAGGACTTGGGTATCCTTCTGGAAAAATAAAGGTGGAGCCTCCATGCCAGGTTTGTCTTTGCACTGAAGAAAACTTCCTAATGGGAGTGCTAGGAGGAAAAAGCTGGTATTTTCCTAAGGGTAGTAAAACAACTAGTTAACCCAGGGAAAATATGGCTGGATAATTGCAAGCTGTTAAATCCCTAATTAAAGGACAGTACAAAGGTATCTCAGCAGACACACATGTAAGGTATTTGTCCTCTCCTCAGTTTTAATAAAATTGGTGTTTAGGTGGATTTATTAATTGACTTCAGGATTAGATGCTTCCCTTAGACATGTCTTCATGATCTGGGAGTAAAATTAACACAACACCAAGAATATAGAATCCAAAGTGAAAAAGGAGTTGAACACTAAAGAACTGAGAAACAAGGAAATGTGTTTAGTCCTCTCTAGGAATTGAAATCCAACAAAAGAGGTTTGTTTTCCTGTGAATTATAACTGGGGAAGCAGGACTTTATGTGAAATTAATCCCAACTTTAGAGTGAATATTCTGGGTGTGTGGATTATTGCTCGGGTAAAGGTTTGCAAGACTGAGCTCTCAGCACACACTGCCGGGTCATTAAGTTGTAACCAAACCTTGAAAGTTAAATATTGAGCTGCTGTCATTCCTGAAGACCCCACGGTAAGTATCTGCACAAGTCAGAGGGAGAGATGGGCAGATGGGCTGAGAGGCAGGTTTGGGTTCCCCTGAGCTGGGCAGAGCGGAGGAGGCAGCAAGGGTTGTGATTCCTGCTGCTCCATCCTGCGCCCAGAGCTCAGCAAGACATCCAGCGCAGCTCATTCTCTGCTTTTCTGCCTCCCAGGGCAGACACCCTCCTAAGTACAAACCCTCAGCTCCCCTATTTCTGTTTCTGGCCCTGCAAGCAGGCAGCTCTCTGTGCTGAGGGAACAGCTTGACAATTTAAAGGAGTGCGTAAGACTATCCATCATTAATATGAACACTTGAAAGTATGTTTAATTTTGCTGTCTTCGGGAAACCAGCTGAGTAAGATTCCAGCTGCTCCAAATGTGCCAGCGGTGGCAGCAACCACAGGGCTCTGAGAGTAAATGGTGGGAACCACGCTGATTTATACACCTGCTGCTTCTGCAGGGCTCGGTTTGGCCTCTCCTGCATCCTTTGTCATGGGTTCAGTATTGGAGTATCCCACCATACTTGCTTGATTTTTATTCTCAAACCTTGCGTAGTTCCAAGCACAGGGCACCTTACACAGTAACACCCCCCTCTCTCTCAGGGAAAGGTATTTCAGAAGATAAAGAGTAGCGTTGTTTCCATGTCCTTTCTCCAGATGGCATCAATTAATCCATCTTCTAACTCAAAATGTTAATATTTTATAAGACTGAGAAAACATTCACTTATTTTATTCCCCTTCCCACAACCATACACTTTAAAAAATGTTTTCTAACTTATCTTAATTCATATCTCTTATTTCATAATTACCATTTTACTATATTTTCTGACCCTGTCATAGCTTATTTGTGGGATTTTTTTTCAAATTTAATCAAATAATAATTAAATTCTGAGGTAACACCTCTGGTTATCTCTTCATAATTAAACTTTACTTTTTTCTTCAGAAATATTTGAAAGGAAAAAGCAGTTGTTTGTAAGAATGCATGCATATCATTTTTGTGTGAGTTTGATGACTGAAGTGACTTTGACAGGGAATTCAGAGGAAATGCAACTTATGTATTCAGACACTTGAGTTTTGGAATTTTTCTTTTTTTCATTTGAATTGTTTAACTATTTTCAAGAAGTCACAAATACATGCTAAACAAAACCCAAGAGGTTTGTAAGCCTTCGTCTTAAACACTGTTTTTGCTGAGCAATGTAGGTGTTGCAAATTGTTCTCACTTTACCTTCCCTCACAGGCAGACTTCTTTCCAAGATGTGTTCAAGGAGGATCTATCAGTATTTGCATAACGGGTCGTTGGTTTTTCCCTGAAATCCTAGGAAAAAATCCAAGTCTTACTTTGCTGAAGAGGAGTGAGATGGAGTTAAATCATCATTAATACAGTGAGAGCCATGCCCAAGCTACCATTTTGCTCAGACAACAATTTTTCTTCTCTTGAGTCCAGGATTACTTGGCATCCGAGATTTATAAAGGAAAAAAATAACCCCACACCATAACCCTTTCAATATTTCAGAGTTTACATTGACAAAATTGTTCTTAATATTTTATTGGGCTATCTCCTCTCTAGGCAGCTTGTGGATGTTTTCCTCAAAATAAATAATGGTCAAGGAGATCTAAAATAATGGCTTTCTGTTCTGCGATTATTTACAGTCCCATGATTAAGTCATGAAACTGCAGACTACGCAAAGAGGTGATTATAATGTTGTCAGTGTCCAGCAAAGTGTCTGACAGGACTTAGCTGGGCAAGTGCATCCCCAGCTGTGACAGATGTGCCAGTGAGTAGGAAGAGCATAGTTTGAGTCTATCAGCAATGGAAAACAAGATTTTAAATGTGCTGTCAGAGATGAAGAGGGGAAATTATTACAGCGATGGAGAACGTGATGAAAGTTTCCCCAAAGCTGAACTTAGAGCAGGGCAGAGAGAGGGAACAGTAAATAATAATCAGTGCATATGTTACAGGCAGGATGATGTGTTTGTTCTTGTCTACGTGGAATAATTCTGCAGGTAAAATGGGCTGTTAAGTATCTCACATCAATGTTTCTTACCTTATTAGATTACAAGGTTTTACAGCGCTCTCTCAGAACCTGATAACAGCACCTACTCCCTCTCCTTACACAAACCTTGACAACTATACAACATTTTACATTTAATTACTTGAGCTGAAACTGTTCCTTGTACAAAGGTTGTTTTCAAATTAATTAATCTGCTTCCTCCATATGTCACAATTCTCTTTTGTATCCTTCGTGATCTTTCAGACATGAACAAAACTCATCCAAGATCCATATGTCTCTATATTTGCTGCTGTTCTACATTTGTACCTGTTTTTTTTTGTTTTGTTTGTTTTGTTTTTTTTTAAATTTAGACTTTCATTGAAAAGCTACTTTAAAACTAACAAAAAGCTTTTCAGAATGTCACCTTATAATAATATACTTGAGGTTTTTTGTTATGTGAGAACTGTTATCACCAATATGAGCAGTAATCTCATTCATATAACAACTACCTAAGGAAGCTACTGGGCATTTGGACTTTTAATGCAATCCAAGAGCTGGAATAATTTAAGACTATAGATAACCAGCAGGAACTCTGCAGATCACTGTCTAGTTGTCCACAACAGCAATATTCTAGAGAAGTTAGCACCTAATCTAATTAGTTTCCTTGGGGAAAAAAAATAAAATATATATATATAAGAAGGGAGAGCACTGTATCTCTGGGTTTATAATGTCTAGTTTTTAATCCTGTAATTAGCATTGCAGTGGCTTATCCTGGTAGTATGAGATAGTCAAAGTTATCAGCTTTGCTTCCCAAATTAGAACCCTTAGTCTCTCCCGATTCAAACTATCTCAAAATTATTATAATAATGTCTTTTTTTAAAAAAAAAGACAGGAATCTCACAGCTGTCTTATGTCTTCCTGCAGCGAGTTTGCTGATAAAAATGAGCACCTCGTTATTTCCAGTGGTTCTCAGAGCATGGACTGGCAGAGGAAAATCCCGTGGCATCCCCACATTTCTCTGCACAAAATCACTACAAAGGTGCTCTGGATCTTGGAAGCCTCAGGGCCTCTTGGTCAAGGAAGGGCTGCTGTGACCCAGGAAAAGAAAAGTCCTTAAATAATTGCTGCTCCTCTCAGCCATTCCCATTATGGGAAGGTTTGGAGGTCACTGAACCCTCCAAATCTTCACTAATGCAGTCACAAACATGAGAAAACTGGTTGTCCACGGTTCTTTGTAGTCATAGGGTTTGTTATCAGAAAGGTGAGAGAAACTGGATTATTTTTCCCTGCCTAAATTTTGTTTTTCCTTAGCATAAAAGGAAAAGAAAGGCATCCATTGCCTAAATATTGCCCTCTGAACTGGAGTCTTATGGAAGTTCATAGTTTGAACTTTGAAGAAGGAAAGAAAGAGGCTGTTAACATCCAAATCTGACTGTGGTCGGTATCATCATTGGTCAAGTCAAGAAATCTGAAACATTCTGCTGATCTTGTGCCTTCTGTGCCATCAATTTCCTTTATTTTTAGATCCACCGCTTTTTAGTGCAAAGCTGCACTTTGTTTCACCTAGATTTGTTAATATAATGATGAAAGCCTGGGAGTCAGCTGAAGTTTGAAAGACTCTTGTTTTTTAAAGACATTGGCAAGGTGGGCAGAAGAGATTTCTAGTTATGATGACGTTTTTTGGGATCAATACATGAAGTTTGAATTTTCTGGATCCTGTTTAATCTTTTTCAGATCCTGTCAGAACAGCTGAGCTCCGTCTTCAGGGGATGCAGTAGAGTATGGGAGGAACAGAGCATATTTTGGCAGTAACATACCAGCTCTTAATTCAATTACAGTGTTAGGGTTGCACTGAAAAAAATATTAGTTGGGCAGATCACAACGTAGTAAGTGCTATATAAAAAGATAAAAAAATATAGCAAACTTCTACTCCAAGGTGGGGTTTTTCCTTTTTTTCTTCATATTGAGAAAAGAAAACGAAAAGTCCATGGTTTTCACTTCAGATTTTACCGTGTAATTCCGAGTACACCTTAAACCATGAAAGATGAGGCATGGAATACCAAGAATTCTCCATGCTGCAGCAAAAAGGAGTCAGTGCCAGCATAGTTTTGCTCACAGATCTTCATGAACAACAGCAAATGCAGAGGAGGATGGAGAAATGAGAGGACAGTGGTTTATTACTGGCAAGAGCTCCAAATCTTGGGAGCCTGACACAGGACTCAAAATATGACAATTTAAATATATGAAATTTCAGAGGATTAGGAACGTTATTCTGAATGTCTTATGGAAACACACTACACAATCATCTGCCACAAAAGTGGAGTGATTTAATTTTAAGGCAATTTAAAAATCAAAGTGAGGACATCTCTCATTCCAAGTGAGAGAGACTTGGCAGGTCCTTTACAGACGAGAAGAGTTAAGCCCTGCTGCTGACTGTAAAGCTCTTGTTCACAGAGACAGGAGCTACAGAAGGGAAAAAAAGTCCTTAACAACTTCTATGACTGAGGGGAGAAATGTGCCCCTAAAAACCAGAAGAGCAATCAGGAGAGCGATTGGTATGGGAGTTTTTATCTCCAGATCAAAAGGTTCAGAGCAATACAGGCTGTTTATGTAAGAAAAAAATCTTTAGAGCAGGGAGCAGAAAAAAAGGATAACAAACTCATGGGATTATTTGCTCTAAGAAGTCAAGGAAAAATAAGTAGAGAAGAAACATTAGCACAGTTCAGCAAACAGCCACTGAGCAACAGAGGAAAACAGAAAGCACAACAAATTTTGAGGGCGATCCCAAGAAAGGAGTCTAATAGTCTTAAACTCAGGTATGATTGCATGGGTTTGTAACTCAATTTGGAGCATTAATGGGTTTGAGACAAATTATTTGATACACAGGAAAAAAGAATTAAAAAACCAGTCTAAATTCTGCAAAAGGACATGGTGATCAAATCTCTGAATTAAATCTATGAATTTATTCAAGTGACTAAAGGCGCACAAAAAGATCGAAGTGGATTTCTAACGGCACACAGATATTTCCCTGTATCCTTGCCCCAGCACAAATTTTTGAAATGACCTAAGGTCAGATTTGTAAAGTTATTCAACAGCCTAAAATATATACATAGGTACTAATGGGACCTACATAATTCCTAACTAACTCAGTTACTTGATTTCTGTTAAAATTTTCAATTAATATATTCCACTGGGCTTTGAAAAAGAATTGTAAATGCAGAGAATTTATTCATAAAGAGCTCATCTTCATAATCTGGTGTGTAAGAAAAGCAGTGTTTAATGGCATCAGATGTATCTGTTGATCACCTAAATCCAAGCAGTCTGAAGTTATTCTTTGTACTCTAAACTATTCGCTATTACTTTATCAAATATGCCAAGGCAATTTCACTATTATTTCTCCTAGCATAAAATTTGAGTTTTATCTTTAGATATATCAATATGATTTGGGCTCCATCTGCACTTGCCAAGTAAAATTAATTGGAATCACATTTACCACGATCAAACTAAAATTAAATGAGATTGTTAAACTGGAGACACTTTTTTTTTCTGGTTTAGGTAGAGTTAAAACAGAGACTTTTCCTGTTCTTTCCAGTCTGTAATATTTTTTTTTTATCCTAAACTCTTAAACCCAAAGAAATAGAAGGAATTCAGCATAATACTGTGCTTTTTCTTTTCTCTATTACCCTTTAAAAACACTATCAATGCAGTCCTTTTCACTTTAAAACCCCAATAGGAAAATTATAGACTTTTCTATTTTTTAAAAAGGGTACCATTTTACAAATATAGAGGGAAAATTATTAACAAAAAAATGGAGCACTGGCACTGATTGAACATTAGTGTATATGCTCAACCACTAAGCCAGTCTGTGTGAGATGTGCTTTATACTCAGAGAATTGTGTGCATTCAGAATGAGATAATCAGTTTAAAACTATCCAAGAACTTTTGAACTGCAGATTAAATTCCATCATCCTCTACAGAAGGGTAGAGCAATTGCCATCTACTTGCTGCCAGTACAATCCAGGAAAGAAATTATTTGCCCTTTCTCCTTTATATACAGAGAAATGACACTGAAAATCAAATTGTTTCCTGTTGAAGAACCTGAGGCTGTTTTCATCAAATCATAGAATGGTTTGGGTTGGAAGGAACCATAAAAATCGTCTTGTTCCAACCTCCTGCCATGGGCAGGGACACCGTCAACTATCCCAGGTTGCCCCAAACCCCATCCAACATGGCCTGGAATGCTTCTAAGGATGGGACAGCCACAGTTTCTCTGGGCAACCCGTGCCAGGGCCTCACCACCCCCATAGCCAAGAATTTCTTGAAAATCTCTAAACTAACCCTGCTCTCTTTCAATTTGAAGCCATTCTCCCTTGTCCTATCACTGCAGGCCCTTGTCCAAAGTTCCTCTACAGCTCTCTTAGAGTCCCTGGAAGGTCTCTAAGGTCTCTCAAGAGCCTTTTCCAGGTTCAACAATCCCATCTGTCTCAGACTGTCTCCATAGCAGGGGTGCTCCAGCAGCTTTGTGGCCTCCTCTGGACTCACCCTAGCAGGTCCATGTCCTTCTGTCCAGGGCCCTCAGAGCTGGATACAATTTTCCCATGTTACCTGTAACTGTTTATTTTGTGCCCACTGAAAAGGCAGGAAGAGAAATACAAATTAAGAAAAGGTTAAAATTATGCTAGCATTTAATCTGCACATCATTTCTGACTGGAGTGCTGTTACCTAACCCCTGGTATCCTACATTAAATTACACTTCTATTGTCTCTCTCTAACCTTGAGTTAAAGGTCCATCTCCCCCCTTCCTTGTTCCAAGCAAATTATTCAGGCTGATCTCTAAAGACAGAAGATAACAGTATTGTTTTTCACTTTGATTTTCAGAAGGCATTCAATTTCTGAAATACTTTCAATTAGTAGAACACGGCAAAGGGTGTCTAAAGCATCTCTCATTTCTGAAAAGAACACAAGCTTTCATCACTAACTTGTCAACACAATTAGCCATACTCTTGATCTGATGTGTTTCTCCAAAGCACTACCTTTCTGTTTGTTGTCAGGGACCACATATCTATGACAAACATTTCAAAATGAGTGATAAGGTTAAAAACATCTCCTCTGAGTTTATGTACAAACATTCTGCACATTCTCAAGCCTCCCCCTTCCCCAGCTGACTGTACGAAGTCATGCTTTTCATTCTCACACCAGTGCTGTGGTTTCTGTGCCTTTAGACATTGAGACACCATGAGAAAACCCTAAATCACAGGGTATCGTGAGTGCTGACTTGGTAACTAACAGAACTGCAGCTTCATTGCACCACACAAAAGATCCACGTTTCCTCACATGTAACTAACTGCTGAAAGACCTGCAATTTTAGATAGCAGGAACTAAGAAGTTCTGTGCTCTAAGTGGGGAAGAGATAAAGGGCTACAAACCAGAGGAAGGAAATGATAAGGAGCATCGCTGCAAGACCCATTTCTGATACTATCAATCCCTTTTAGCCACCTGCTTTTAGTGAATAGGTTTGTTTACACTGTCCTGGGTTTTTATTCCAAATGTCAGAGGGACAGGAATGATACGAAAAACACAGATTAGAAATCAATTGCTCAAGTGCAATGTCCTCTGAGGCGGAGAGCAGAGTTTCTTTATGAAACTTTGGACAGAGGGAACATGGTAGTCCTTTCATTCTCCAGATTGGAATCCAGCTGACTACAACAGCACTGCTAAAATACAGGATCCCTCTACCTTGCTTGTGCTAATCAGCAATTGCTGCCTGTGCTTATCCAGCTGTGCCAGTTCCTGGAGTTCTCTCAATGGAGGAAAGGGATAATTGTTTCTGTCTGTCTTGGCAGACCATGCCAAACAAAGACCCTTGACCTTCAGGCCGATGGAGGTCGGTAATCTCACATCCATAGCATGCAGACCTGTTGCTCCTCAGAGCCAACTGGAAGGGTCTAAATGGTAGAACATTTGGTATGCATTCCCGTGGGGTGCATATGACTCCTGTGGCCAAGGAGGGATCATTGGAAGAAACCAGGATGCACACAGCGTGTAGTGATGAGAGAGTAGGGCTTTGGAGTAAAGTGGGAAACAAAGCAATGTCAACTTGGATGCTTTTGGGAGAAGGGCAAATAAGTATTTCCATAAGTCTTCCAGATTGCCAAACCCACCTTTACACCATGGGCCAGTGTTAAACAGGATCTGGTATGTGGGGTCATTATTTGTGCAAAGAAATGGGTGCTTGGCTCTTGAGCTGCAAAATTTTATGCTACTTTGGAATGGAAAAAAAAAAAAGCAGCTTCTACAAATTGGTGGGACTTTTTTGAGAAAGCATTAAAAATTATACTTTGCATAGTTATATGATGTATTTTAAATGTATATAAAACCACCAACACAGTTCAAGAAATAACTTAAGTTCCAGAATAAGCAGATAAGCAAATGTGCAGGGTGGGCAACCAAGGGAATCCCAGGGCTTTGCAGTGGGTTAGAATCACAGAACCATTAAGGTTGAAAAACACCTCTACATCATCATGACCAAGCATCATCAACCTAGAGCAAACCATTTCTAGGCTGTAACTTGGGTGAAAACGAGGGCTTTGGGCTGGATTATCAGGAGGTGGGTAATGCAGCTGCATTGAATGTTCTCCCATAGAGACACTAAAGGCAACGCTGAGAGTCGTGTCAGTCTGGGCTGTGCCCTGAACCCCTAGCACCGCTGGCTGCAATGCAATGATTGACTGTGCAAGTGGTATGAGTCCAGCTCAGCGTAAAGGTGAGCAGAGCAGTTTAAACGACTTTTCAGCAGTCATTTAAACCAAACTGGAGTGAGTTAGGTCATACCAGTTTACAGTCATGCCAGCTACAGATGAGAAAAGCTTTAAAAAGCTGTCCTTGGCACCTCTTAGCTTTTATTTATTCTCATCTCCTTGCTTCTTTATGACTCTGCCATTCAATCCACCATCCAAGCTGCATCTTGCTCAGGAACAGCTCAGACCGATTCCTTTGGGTTTTTTATAGGAAAAAATATGATGCCTAAAGAACAGAGAATGTCTGAGGGTCGTACCAGGGGACTTGAAGCAAGGGAGGAGCAGGACCTTGAAAGAGTGGTGGTACAGCTGGATGTAACTGCAGCTGCTCCTCTTCCTCCTATTCCTCCACATAGGCAGGTGAAGTCTGAGCCTGGCAGGGTTGAAAAATGCCATCTGTCTGGTCAAAGGCAGACAGAGGAGCTCCTGGAGAGGGATAGCAGCTGTGAACGGTCAGGTGTTGTGGTGAAAATTACTAACAGCTCTTGGTAATGATTATAAGAATCAGATTGACATTTGTCCTTCAAGCTTTTGGCTGTCCGCTCATTTTTATAAGAATTAAACATCACACGATCATCTTTAAGAAAAAAAACTGCAACATCGTGGGTCTATCTGAAACAGAATTAATAATATTTTGCATATATTCTGCCCCAAATTTAGACTCATAATTTTAGATTTGGAGTGTGCTCCATTAACTCTGAAGCAATAACACATAATCAAAAAACCCAAGCCAAAAAAAACCCACAAAACAAACAAACAAACAAACAAACAAAAGACCCACATAATTTTGTCCCCAAACAATATAATGAATATATCAAGTTTGATCTGATCTTATCTTGGGCTGTCTTGGGTCAAAGAGGGCATGTTTGGCACAGGTACAGCAGGGAAGAAGGGCTGGTGTGATGCCCATGGTCCTGCTGTTCTTGCTTAAGCAACAGCACAGCTCAAATTAGAGCAAGACTTGATGCTCCCGTTGCACCCTCACACTGAAATGTTGAAGAAACCAGAGTGGGATCAGTGAAGGCAGCACTCAGATACCCTTTTTAGTTAGGGGTTTCTCTCTAGCTTTCAAATCCTGAATGGGGGAATATGCAGAAGCAGCAGAAGAGACAAAACCCAGTGTGTGGATACAACTGAAAAAAAAGAAGCAGTATAATTAAAATGATAACAGAGGTAGAAAAATAAACACTCTTCAAAGAGGATTTGAGAAAGCACCAAGGGAAATGAGATTTTTGCCATTAACTTAACTGGGACTTCCTGGGACTTCCCTAGTAATCTAACACCTTCCTAAGCGTCCTAATTTTTGGTTTTCTTAGGAGTTCTACAGGTAAAAATCGAGTAGATCGTTGTCATTGTGTGATACTTTCAAAAACCAGCGATAAAGTTGTCTGCTAGAAAAATAATATTTCCATTTTAGAGCAAAAGATTTATTTGATAGCTCAGCACACTATTTCAGCCTTTCCTTTTACATGAAATAATATGTATGCAGAGAGGTGATACAGAACAGCGTGATAAAAAACATTTCCCAAAGTTCAATTGCACATAATGGCTTATATTGCCTATGTACATGTGCATGCACAAGTTAAGGCTCATTTCAGGAGGAAAAAAAAAAAAAAAGAAAAAAGAAAAAAGAAGTGGAAATTTGCAGTATCTGTTACACTTATCAGACTTGAACACCTTTAAATGGTTTCTGTTGAAAGATGTTTCTATATGACCAAAAGCTGTTAATAGTGGTTCCTTGCTGAAAACTTCCAGCTATCTTCCTATAAAAGACTGAGACTGTAAAGTCCTTATATCTGGTGCGGTTATAGGCTATGAAAATGCAGTAGCAGCACTGCAGAAGGAGGAGTTGTACTCGTAGTTTCCCTCAGAAGGGCTTTGCTATGCGTCTTGTCTGTCTACATTTTCACAACAATCCGCTATTGCTTAATAACAATCCATAATGTTCTAAAAATAATAAGCCTAGGTGGTCTGGAAAGCTAGAAAATAGAAATGCTGTCACATTTTCTCCAGAGGGAATTGATACATTTTGTTCTGCTGAATTCCCCAAAGGGTACAGCAGATGTACAGGTGCTAGGCTAGAAATTGTTATAATTGCAAAACCTGTATTCAGTTCCTCAGAGGGCTTTGAAATTTCAACATACAGTAGAAACCTGAGCTTTGAAGAGAAACAAAAAATCCATATGCCCAAAAGAACAATACAGTACAGGATGATTTCCTGAATTATTTACTGCAGCAAGTCGATCATTAAGAAATACAACACAACAAACAAAACTCACAAGAAGCACTGTAAATCTAAACTACATCAAAACCAGAATTCCTGGTCCACAAAGGGCTTTTTAATACATACATACAACTTTTGTTTTACACTTTCTGCACAGAGTGGTTATATAGGAATCTATACAGGCCAACATCACTCTTCTCCTCACCCTATCTCTGTTGCCTGTGAATTGCAGCTATTTGTTTTCTGTGAGGGGAAAAGCCTTTATTACCACTAACGTAGGAAAATGAAGTGAATTTTTTGTGTTCCTATGAAGCTACAAAAGAGAAAAATAAAAAAGATGCTTATTCTATATTTGGAAACAGTCAGTCAGTGGTGATGGCAGTAGAGGAAAAAAGGTTTTTGTGTCCTTGCTCAGAATTCATTGAATCATAGAATCGTGGAATGGTTTGGGTTGGAAGTGACCCTAAAAATCATCTAGTCTAATCCCCTGCCATGGGCAGGGACACCTTTCCACTAGCCCAGATTGCTCCAAACCCTGTCCAACCTGTCCTTTAAACAATTCCAGGGATGGGGCAGCCACAGCTTCTCTGGGCAACCTGTGCCACGGCCTCACTACCCTCACAGCCACAAATTCCTTCCCAGTATCCCTTCCAACTCTACCCTCCATCACTGTGAAGTCATTCCCCCTTGTCCTGTCACTCCAAGCCCTTGCCCAAAGTCCTTCTCCAGCTCTCTTGGATCCCTCTTACAAGACCCCACAACTGGATTGTTCTTTTTGGTACCCTGCCATTCTCTTAAGTCCATGAAGCCATGGGTAAATGCTCTGGTTTCATGGGCACTTCCAAAGTTTACTGACATCATTATGAGTCTCAGGGCCTTTCATCAGTACTGCTGGGACACACATGTTCCTTCTAAATCAAGATATATAATTTGTGGATATCTTCTGGAGACCAGAACATTTTATGTAGATCTGTCCCAATTATTTGACAATCTGCATTGTTCCAATTTCATCCCTTCCTCATATAATTTGAAATTCATGTGAAAATTGAAATGCACTGCTAGATGGTTTCAAATTTCTCCTGGGAGTTTGGAAAAAACAGAGTTTCCTTGTGTTTAGCATTTTAACCCCCTGTTGTATTTACCTGAGACCAATTTGCTACAGGGGAGTGAAGGAGCCATTTCACTGGAAAACAGGGAGAAGCTCAACATGTCTGGTGCCTGGAGCATTTGGGGACTGGCACTGCACCAAATTATTAATACTATGATAGCAGCTTTAAATCAGGTCCTGTAATGTACATCCTTTTCCTTTTAATGGCTGAGTGCTCTCTGTCAGGCGCTGTCACAGCTCTTATTTACATTTAGGAGATTGTGCTTAGTTAGGAAGAGTGAGGCAGGGGAAAGAAGGAGAGAGCAATGTTGAAGGAGGAGAATGAGGGCAGAAGGCTCAAGCTAACTGGTCAGAATGATTTCCAAGACCAGGCAGTCATCGTGGTGCCCTGTGAGGCAACACAAACTCATACACTGGTGCCTCCAAATAGAATGAGGCAGGAACTGTGATTTCCTGTTTTCCATTCTGATATCTAGTCTGTTTTGAGATCACTCTTTACTTAGCATGGTTTACAAATAACAGACTAATCCAAATAATTACTAAACTTATTTGATAAATCTGTTATACGAGCAAAGCTTCAGTCTCATTGAAAACATGAAAGTTATTATACAGTGGATTTTTGACAGGCTCACTGGAGCCCACTCTGATAAAGCTATAGGGACACAACTTTCTGCATTGCTGTTCACATTATGAAGCTTTTTGGACAATAATTTCACCATTACTAGACAGAAAAGCTTTACTTCTTGTCCTCTGGACAAGAGCAATTCTGTTCTTTGCTGATTTTCACATAAACCAAACCCAACAAATAAGGAATTATCATTTAGCTATTGCTGTCACTTCTGAGGGACCTTACAGAAGAGGAACTTTCCATTCTGTCTCTGCAACTGTGAAGGAAATAGTGTTTGTTCTTCCACTTACCCTGAAGACAACAATATGTTCAAATGGACTTTGAAAGCTCAGCTCCATCAGAAGACACAGAAAGGATGCACTGTCACTGCTATTTTTGTATGGATTTTGAGTTGATATAGCTATTTCTGCTATGGAAATGTACCTTTCAAGTCTTCAGGATTTGTATTCTCAGATAAAAAAATAACCTGAATTTAATAATATTGTCTGCTTTCTGAGACATCCCAACTTGAGGAACAAAGCAGGAACCTGACTTTCAGAATTTTATATACAAAAACATATGAAATGGGAAACTGAAAATCTCTGTAAGTAGCATCATTCTGTGAGCTTTATAGCATTCTTAAGCATACAACAAACTGTGTTAGCATGGCTGTTAAAAAGAAGCATTTAAAAGAAGAGAATTTCAGGGTTTAAAAAAAAACCACAAACAACTGAAATATCCTGGCACTTACATTGGTCACAACTAAGCTCCAAGCAGGGGATTTTTCTCTACTTTCAAGGAAACTTGTGTAGTAACCTTTAAAAAAATTTGCAGGAACAGGAAAGGGTGTACTAGAATTGCAGCGCATTGTGTTTCATCTGGCACAACTCTTCAATCTCTTCAATAATTTCTGATGCCACAAAATGTCTTCATGTAACATAGCAACAGTTTCAGCAACTGTGCAGATTTAGAATCATCAAAAATATTGTAGTTTGGTCTAAACTGCATAGCTCTCTTCCCTGTTCTATACATTGCGTCACGTGTAGGAATGGCATTTGTTAATATCTGTCTGTACTCCCACAGCAAAAAAAGAGAATAATAATAAAACAGTGTGAATGGATTCTGCTTGAAATCCCACAAAGCATCTGAGATGCCTTGGAAGGGAAAAAAATCCTGACAACAAGGGCAAGATACCCTGTGGGTTTTTTTTTTTCCAAATACTCAACAGTTCATGGTCAAAACAACCAGATAGCAACAATTAGAGTGGAAACGATAAAATGAAGAAAGATCTATTGCTTTAGGAATGTGTGATTTCTTATGCAATGAACTGAGCTTCAAAAAAGCTTTCAAATAGATACTTATTGTACAATCTTGTGTTACCAACAGGATGTGGACACTCTCTTTGCGTTCAGGGAACGCTGTGAGAAGTGCCAGAGCCTGGGATGTGATGGTTCGTGGGCAGGAGCTCATATACAAAGAACAATTTCATCACATCCAATAAACCCTATAACAGGATTTTAAGTATACTTGTACGGTTGCATATCTCAATAAGTAAATGTGCAGGTTTAACTTGCTAAGGGTTTGGTGTTTTCTCATTCCCTGCAGTTTGGTAAAGGATGCTGTAATGCTCTGTCTTTAATTTGTGGAGAAGTGTAAGGTTGCTCAGTGTTGGCTGATGGTCAGTGCCAAGTGCTGTAGCTACATTTAAGTGTATACAAACACTTATCTCTGTGTGTGTGTATAAAACCTGTGGGGGTGAATATAACTTCAATATGGAAACTCTGCTATGAAAGGAAACTTCTTTCTCACCACCTCTCTCTATAATGTGCAAGCAGGCTCCAAAATTACAACTGCAGGGAGTTTTTCTTCCTAGCAGAAACTCACAGTCAGAGCAGGGGAAAGGTGCAGCTACGTAGTCGAATAGGCCTCTCAGTGGGATGATGCATTAAATATCTTTTGATCACACTGAGATAAAATCAAGACTGTTAGAACATGAAATGAAGACCATGCTGCTATGAAAACACTGAAGAATGCTATTAAAAACCAAAAATCCCTCCTGCAGTTCACTTGACTGACCTGAAATTTAGAATGAGCATCTTTGCATTCAGCTGCATTCAATACACAAACGGCCATGAATGCCTAAGTAGGTCACAGCTCCAAGATGCCACCAGGCTCTGCTCCCACCCCAGAGAGATGGGAACTATCCTTGCCTCAGTGCTGAGCTGAGATGCACTTCAAAACCCTGCACTTTGATTTGCGCTGATGTAGCCTTGCCAGTGGGGTGCAAAAGCAGAGGGAGCTGGTGTATGGCACAAACCAACCTGTGACAATGACCATGGAGCACTGTGGTGGTGTTTTTACAGAGCTTCTCTCTCTTTCTGGAGCAGAGCTGCAGCTGCCATTCAAGGTACAGGTTTCACACTTCAGCAGCCATTGACACGTCCAGAACATGAGCTGCCGGTAACCAGCTGAGCAATTGGCTCATTCTGAACATGCAGTTTCTGGAAAGATCTCATTTTTGCGCTCATATAGTTCATCTTAACAAATAATGGTGAACTGGAACATGGATGTGAACATTACAAGAATTACATACTAAAAATTCACTGGTGATGCCTGACTTCATTGTTAGCAAACAGCACACTGTAAGAGTAGAAGAAAGTGTAATCTAAATAAGAAATATATATTCTTTTCCTTAATTAAGTCCATTAGTTTTTTGCAATTAATCTCATTTTAACTGGGATTTCATGCAAATAGTTGCTGGCAATATTATGTTAAAGTAACACTTGCCACAGCTGGAGGTCATGAGAACTTAAGGTCATTTTCCAGACTCTTCCCAAAGCACCACTTTGGCAAGGAATAATTACGCAGAGTGAAAGCTGATGGATTGTTCTGCTATCAGTGAATCCGTCATGTCTTTTCACCAGATGTAGAGTGTAATCAGAATTTTTCAGAAGTACTTCTGAATGTCATTTTTACAGTTTTATTGGCAGCTTTTTAGAATCCATTTCCTGTCATACACGGAGGCACAAAGAGGCAGAATAGTAAAAATGTTGCACTTCCTTTCCTCCTTTTTCTTTATCAGGGGAAAGACAGGGACGAGAAAGAGAAGATGGAATTGATATCAGATGTGCAACGCTGTGGGAACTTTGGTTGCACCGTAAGCTGGCTGTGGGTTTTTTCCATAGTCTGACAGTGCCAGGTTGCCTTATTATCCCAACTTTTGTCTCGCAATTAAAATGTCTTTAGTCAGAAGTATCCGAGTATTGCTCTGCTCACCGACTGAAAATCTCAGCTCGTCAGCCTGCCCTGCCAAACGCCTCGTGCACGCTGCGCCGAGCACCTGGAACATGTGGTTTACAGCAGCTTCCTCCTCTGCAAAGAGGAAATATTTGGATTGCAGTCGGGACTCACAACAGCAGAGCTGAGCTGAGGACGGCGTGTGGTGTTGTGCTGCTGTGCCAAAGGCAACGGCAGAGCAGGCAGGGGAAGAGCTCAGCAGAGGGTTACCCAGTTGTTTTGATACACAACCCACCTACCTGGCCAAACCATGGAGAAGCCTGTGGCCAGTCCCCACATCATCACCAGGACTTTAATTAAAGTCCATCATGTCTGACTGCTGGTATTGCACAGTTAATTTAGTGTTGGTAGATCAATTGTGTGGACTGCTGTCATGGATGACATTTGGGAGCCCACAGTGCCACATCATAAAAAGGTAGGCAGCGATATTGGGAATCTTACACCTCTAAAGCTGTCAAAGTGTAGATAATGTACATGCTCATTGTTTTGCAAAGCAAAGAGAAAGGTTTATCAACAGGAAAGGATTTTACCTGTCTGACTTCTCCAAATTGAAAGGAAAGATCTATATTGGCAAGATCTTTATCTACTTAAGGCTGATTTCTAAAATCAGCAAGGGCATTTTTGCTTCTCAGGCTTCCTCTGACCACTACACTGGGAGACTAAGCTCAGTCTTCTCTTTTCTGTTTTGCTTCTTAGTGAGCATTTATACATCATGAAATAGGCCCTTTCAGACTGTACACCTGTGACATCTGGGTGTTGTTCTGAGATCTGAATGCACAGTGAGGGGACAAAACTAAAGCTCTTACCACTCTCAGTGTTGTCCACTAAGGTTATATTGTACCCACATTCCTGAAAGATCAAAGGAGTAAGTATTGCCCAGAGAACAAAAAGTACAGGTAAACAACATGACACATCATGACCAGCTAGCAAAGGTACCTCTGGAAAATATTTGGGTGAAATAAGGTTGAAAAAATGTTCTATTTTTTTCTTACTTTGATGCCATTACCTAAGTAGCGAGGATGTGTTTGAAACCAAGGTTTTGATCTTGTGAGGAGTTAGTGGGATGGTGATTGACTGGTGGATCTGTTCCCCCAGGAGGTCTTTCACACAGGAACAAAAAAATTGTCATATTATGGATCACCTGAGTAAACCCAGGAACAGTGCACCTGAACATAGCAACATATTTGTTGTGTAGGAACAGTCCAAAGAGCTGGCCTTTCGTGTGGTTAATTAGCTCAGTAAGGGCTTGCAAAGTTAGAGACTAAATGATGCTCTGCGGTTTTTGCTCAATGATCTGCACGGTGTGGTTACTTTGGGAAATTATGCTTGAGCTTGGAAACAAATGCAGACTAACCCAGCTGTCTGCCTGTGCATCCTGTGCAGAATGCAAACTCCACGAGCTCTCTGTCATGACTATTCACTTCTGAGTCTGCTGAAATGCCCTTCCTGTTCCTTCTCTCACTGTTACAGGCCCATTTTAGGATGGATTTGCCATTCCCCGAACCATCTTTCTTACCTTGTTTGCCTTTTCTCTCACAGGCTTGGCAGCCTTCCACAGATAAGGTTGCTAATTAAGATACAGAATTTCAATGCCAATGTAGCCAGAAAGAAATGTACCTAATTATTATCCAAATATTAGTATCCATGCCAACAGCATTGCTCGTATGATAAATTTGAATGGGCTTTCTAAATCTGCTTTCAGATTGTCTTCAGGGTGGTGAGATGTTTTTGAGCAATTCAGCCTTTGTTCCAGACTGCTGCCCTGGTGGTGCATGGCTGATGGGTAAACAGAGAATGAGAGGATGAACCAGAAAGGTGAATAATTGGGCAAAAATTACTGCAAGTTATATTGAAACTGGGAGATGATATAATCCCTGGGGCAAAAGGCATAAAACACAGGGGTCTTGTAGGAGCTGACAATCAAGATGGGCAATGCTGTTACCAGCACTGTAAAAAGCTTTATTTCTATTCCTGTAATTTCATGTAGATCCAAAGCAGAATGTAAGTATCTCTAATGTTTGCTGTCTGCACAGCTGTGAATGTCATCAAGCTCCCATGTAGTTCTCATGCATTTACAGCAAGAGCTTGTAAACCAGCAAAGTAAGAGCTGGGCTCTATCCAGAAATACAGCAAAAACAACTTCTGTAGGCATCATGTGTCTCCGACTCTGCTTCTTGTGGCTTTGTGTGATACAGAGCCACCATGACCTTCTCCCACACACCCCAAAGAAAGGAAGTTTCGCTTTAAAAGAACCTTTTAACTTTTCTTTGACATCCCCAAGGTGTCTAAATAACAGAGTCAAGTCATTCAGCCTTGAAGTCAACTTATCCAGCCTTGATATTTTCCAGACTCACACACCCATATGAAAAGAAATACAGGCTCACAGTCAATAGGTTTAGGTATGTACTCAGGAAGATTTAAGCCTGTGCCAAGCACAAGTACTTGCTTTCAGGTTTAGCTGAGTACAATCAAAACTCTTGTCAGATATAAGTCTTTAATTAGATTTATTTTTTTTCAAGCTATTTCTACAGTAACGTTTATATAATCTGTGAGAGCTGGTAACGTCGTTCTCCTTGCAGCATATTTACACTCCAGCATGCTCCGGTGTCTGTAAATTCACCCAGACAGAGCATATCACTTGCCACTAACCCACTGCCAAGAGCCAAAACAAAAGAAAAAGGGCAAAGCTGCATGTATTTTTTTTTCCAACAGACTAAAGAAGAAGAGTCAATCACGAGAGCAAAGGATTGCCACTCCATGAGAGATAAGATTGCAGCTGCAGCATGCAAAAGAATTTCATTGACCTGCTGTTGGTTTGAAAAGATAAAGGGCTTTCTTTAGAAGTGTTTCAAAAACACGTATACCCCCTCCCTGCAAGGCTAAGAGGAAGCTAAAAAGGTTCAGTTGCAAGAAATTATACCAGCAGGGCTGTGATGTCTTCATGTGATCAGGGATGTGGTGTACTTGTCTCATTGCTGGTAGAGGAGTTTTCTGGATGTCTGGGAAAAGAAGTGTAATGCCTGTTAATTAAAGATGAGAATGGGAGAAACAAATCAGTGAGAAATAAGGGGAGCGAGGTAATCAGTGAGGAAGGAGGATCTTGCTGGTAGGTTGCAATTAGACTTCAAGGAAAAGGACACAGAACAATTAATCATATGATAATTCCCTGGCTGTCCAGAAATATTTGCTCCGCTCACCATGAGAGCACAAAAGTGGTGATTGTGTCAATCTCGCAGTCAAAGTTTTGAAACAAAGGGAAGTTGACACAGATAATTGTATTGAAGAAAAGGAAAAAAGCAAACATTGAAAACACCAACATGTATCGACAATCACAGCATCTTTCTGTTTGATATTGGGAAAGAGAGAAAAATGGAATAACAAACAGTAATAAAAGTTGAGTTGCCTGGTGTGATCTTAAATAACAAACCTCAAAGAAATGAGGACACAAGGTTCTCCTTAGAAAGACTGGGAGTATCAGAAAGCGGTTTTGATGGCGAGTAAAAGAAGAAACAAATATGTAAAATAAAGAAAATCTGATAAGGTGTAGAAAAGCATCAGATTTCCTTTTCTGCACAAACCATGAGGCAATCTGTAGTTGATGTGGATGCCTCCCTTTGAGGCTGTTGAGGGTGGTGATCCTTTCAAATGGAATGGACCACTGTGAAACCCTGGGTGGAAGGTTTTTGACCCAAATCTCATCCTATTATGGGATTTCACATTTTAATCTTGAAGTCTGTTCTGGCCCTGGCAGCGGGTCAGGACAGCGCTCTGGTGGCAAATGCTCATTACGTGGGGTGGTCTCAAAAGCTCATAACTATCAGCTTAGTTGTTTATTAACAGCTAATCCAAGCCCTATATTTTTCATATAGAAACTGGATTACTTTAATTTTCAACTTCCATCAGCCCAGTACACCTGTTGGATCGCTCTTCACATAGGCTCTGGGTTTTTAATTGGTTTTGGTTTGGTTTGTTTGGTTTGTTTTTTTTTTTCAAATCCTTCAACACCGTATGACAAATGCCCCCAAAAGACAAACCATCAGGAGCACAGACTGGCCTGGGGCAGGATATTACAGGGCATAAATAGAAAGAAGAAGCTGTAAATTCCTGACATGCTGACTACCTTCCTTACCTTCACCACTGGGGCTCTCAGGATATATTGCTGCCATTGAGGAAGTCACCTCTGAAACCAAACTGGAGAAATGGCAAGTGCTGTGTTCTGCTTGCAAGTTGTTTTCTCAGAGGTATTTATTTGCTTTCGTTTCTAGAAGGGCAGCCAGGGAAGCTCATTCTGCTTTTCTTCTTCTTCAGATTAATGTTGTGAGCAAATGAAAAAAAGGTCACACCTAAAATAATTGCCCATCTCTAAAAATGGGGATAATAACATCTTCTTCACAGGGGTGTTGTACATCTCAATTAAGGGTTTGACACTCCCTGAGGCATCTTCTTTCTCTCCATGTGGCTTGCCCAGTGCTCAGGTCCCTCCCTGTGTGTTCACACAGGAGCTCATCCTCAGCAGCTCTTTAGGTGCCTTGATTTCTTCTAAAGCTAGTGGCCTAAAGCTCCTGTTTATCCTCCAAATTTCTAGTCTTCAGCCCTGTAGATCCTAAGTTTTACTCTGGTACAGACTTCAGAAGAACCCAGTAAAATATCGTATATGTTGAATGATCATTGAAGGACTTTTTGTAGTAATGTGGTCTAAAATTTAAAGTTTGAAAGTTGTAGATGTGGCACTTGGGGACACAGTTTAGTGTTGGGCTTGGCAGTGCTGGGTTAATGGCTGACTCAGTGACCTTAGAGATCTTTTCCAACCTAAATAATTCTGTGACTATGATCATTGTGCAGCCTTTGGGTGCTGTCAGGTAATATCCCTGGGCTGTCCAAGGAGTGCAAACTGCATTCCTTCAGCTGAAGGACCCACACCCAGCCTATGCCCTGTACACTGTGCTCTCCGCATACTGAATTCACAACGTGGACACCCTCTGTGCAACTCTATGGAAGTCATTTGAGACAGATTTTGGGTTTTTTTATTTTTCTTCTACTTCCTTCAAGGTGATGTGAATTTGGATTTTATTTTTTTCTTTTCAGGATGTGTTCTTCCTTTCCTACATGAAATATGACATCTGTTGACAGCTGGGTGAGAAGACTTTGACAGGAAGGGGAGGGTTTTTTTTGGAAGAGAGGAATCAAATTTGGTGACATGAAACATTTAACAAATTTGCTTTGGTCTCTCTGAGAAGCTGGTGTTGAACAAATTTTATAAAAAGCAGTTAGATTTGTGTTGACTTTGCAACTTAAAAATAATATCATGACATCTTAGTGAGCGCCACTATCGTGTAATGGAGGTGTGTGTGGGCAAAAGATATTTAATAAGAAAATGTTTTAAAGACACTAAACCTAGATTTAAAAAAAATCAACCAAAACAAACAAACAACAACAACAAAAAAAAACCACCAAAAAGCCAAAAAACAAACTTTCTCTTCTATGGCACTTTTCTCTTCAAAGAAGAATGATTTCATAACCAAATTTTCATTTTGGAATATTCTCCACCATCAAGGACTAGAATGAACTGCAGTTCAGATTGAAGACAATTGTTTGTCTTTAAAAATTAGTGGGAGAAAGGATGGCAGTGTGATTTTTTTCTTCCTATTTGGCAAACACGTTGCAGCTTTTCCAGGGCCCCCACACTGCAGGACAGGAGTGGTCCCTTCCCTGTCTGTGCATTCTGCCACTGCTGGAAATGACCCAGTGCCATTTCCTATTTTATAAACACTTTTCTTTTTGAGGGATACTGTCTCTGCCATCCTGCACTGGGACAAATCACAACTCCAGTAGGAAATACAAAGATGTTTTGGTGTAAAAGCCTAAGGAAGAAAAGAATTCCTATCACTGAGGAGTTCCCAGTAATGTGCTTCTCCCTGTGGTTTAGTTTTGAGGTCACCTTTCTATAAAATGTACTTTCAAAAACTCTATGCAGTTTTCCAAATATTTGGGATACATTTGCAGTGGTTCAGGGTATTCAGGGCCGTGAAAAAGCAAATGAGACACCCATACCATGTTTGAACATCAGAGTTTAAATATCCTTTTTCCTACCCAATTGCATATGTAGGTGCTCTTTAAGTGGGATATGTTTTCCACTAACCTACAACGTTTTTCAAAATTAGACATCACTTTCACATTACAATGTGAGCAATAGGCAGGGGTGTAAGGACACTTCACACCAGCCCCCCTGCCCCTTCCAGAGGGTCCCAGTGCTGGGCTGACTCTCAGTTGCATCCTCTCTCCCACCCAGCTCCTGCTGTCATTGCCGAATCCCTGCCCCCAGCACCTCTTTACTGTGTGATTCCCCCTCCTAACAAATGTGAGCACCTTGGTGAATGTCAGACCAGCCCTGTCGGGATGAAAATCCTCAACAAAAAGATGATCATTACAGACTCATCAGGCCAGCCTGTAGTGAAAGTGCTGTGACCAAATGTTCAGTACTTACGGTGCCATAAATTTTCCTAAATGGGAAAGTGGTGTTTTAAGCAGGCTTGCACTTATTCTGGGTCAGGGTCATTAGGGAAGGCTTCTCTCCTGCTGTAACTCACGTGGCAGAAACAGAGGTTGTATATTTTGGGGTTGCTTCATTTTTACTTTTAGTACGTGGTCTCAAGCCAAAAGCCTGGATGTGAACTCAAGCTCTGGATCCAGGTTTGTGCTATCAGAGCATCCCTCCGACAGGCAAGGGCAGTGGAATGTGGAAAATATTCCTTTGGGTTTGAATTTCAAACTTCCAGCTGAAAGATCTGGATCCTTGATTTTTGGTCCACTAAAGATGTACAGCATCTGTACACAGGAGAACAATTTTGGTTTGCATCTTTTTTGGTGTGTGTGTGGGAGCACAGCTTGTTTTATTCTTGTTTTATCTTGGTTTTCAAGGCCAGGTTGGATAGGACTCTGAGCAACCTGGTCTAGTGGAAGGTGTCCTTGTCCACAACCGGGGGTTTGGAACAAGATAATCTTTAAGGTCCCTTCCAATCCAGTCCATTCTATGATTCTATGACTTATAAAGAAAGAGAATTCTAATATTTTCACAGCAGCAATTAATATTAAACATGCTGTATATATAATTAATAGTGAAGATGGCTGAGCAAATGAACTCTGGGGTTTATTTTTCTTGGAGGGGTTTGTGTCTTTCATCCAAAGCTGATTAGTTGCTTTGCCTTGACTTTATAGCTCCTTGTTAAACTCGCTGGCACTGAACCCACTGCACCTGTGTCTTTGTGGGGATGAGTAATGCAACCTCCACCAGGTGTCACATGAAGGAAACAGCAACCTAGGCAGAGCAAGAGAGTTATTGATGTCTGTCCTGCAGCAAGCTAAAATAATACTCACTAACACCCTCCACTGGGTCCTCCAGAACTGCTGGACATCACTGAGATATTTCCTTGGAGGAACATCCAAATGGAAATCTTGGCCTCCTACAAGAAACCATAGGTAATAAAAAAAGGATTAGTCTTTGGGTAGCATTCTACTATGATTAATAGTAGAAATAGTGAAAATATTTTTTTTATAACAGTCCAGAGGGTTGCTAAGGTTGGCATAAGTGTACCTGAATGTTAACTTTGGTCAATTTTTTCCTGTGTACTGCAGGGCTTTTTTTGTCAGCTGTATCAGGAGTTAGTGCTCAGCTCTGGTCACGAGAGGGATAGGCAAAACAAGCTGAGCAATAATAGAGACATTTGTGCAATTTCCACCACTCCTGCCTTTGGTTTTTGGAGTGACAGGTGGCAGGAAGCCAACTTTTAAGCCTATGTTTGGAAAGAAGGGAAGAGCTCATTGTAGTCCTGTTCAAAGAGTGCCCATGGGTAACCAAGGGGAACAATCTGCCTCTGCTGACAGGCTGAGAGGGGACATGATCTCCTCTCCAAATACAGCACAGACCTTAACACTGGGAAGGAAGAAGAGCTGCTTAACTTAATCACAATGTTGACACAAGAGTAAAACGAAAAAGATAAATGTTCATTAATAAATGGCACTGGAAACTGGAAGGGTTTTAACTATTGAAGGAGTAAAGTTATGGAAACATCTTTAGGTTTAGCTCCACCTCTCATTCCTAGAGGTACCCTCACAGTATTTATCTGAGTTCTTTCATTCCTTTCTTTAAAATGAAAAAATGGCTCAGATAAATACTCTGTTGACATGGTGTCAGTCCCATGAGCCTGCCTTGCTCTGCTGAGAAATAACTACAGCTCCACAGTTATCCACCTCGATTTTGCTCTCAGATTTGCACATTTGCTCTGTCTTTTTTCTTTTTTCTTCTTTACTTAAATTTCTGCATGCAATACCTTCCAAAGATTAAACAAATTGCTATTCAAAAGGCAACACTACAAATCTATTTATACTCTGAGGTTCTTCACCAAAACTCAATACTACAATGTAGTTTCTGAAAGTGAAAGAGTTTGCTTCTTTTTTTTTTTTTTTTTTGGTACAATATGTTAATACAGAAAGGCTTTTGAAGGAGAAGGAACTTGAAAGACTCTGTAATGCTCTATTATTACCTAGTCCATAAAAAGGGTGCCACAGCAGCACATACCTTGCTGACAGTGCATATGACTATCTTTTTTTTTTTTTTTTTTTACTTTAGGACATATAGGGAAAAAAGAATTACACAATCAGTCATTTCACAAAATGGTTCTGGGGAAAGATTAAGCTTCACCTATGAATTTCCCTGAAGTACAGTGATTTGTGTATATACATGGAGTAAAATACACCTTTATAATACTGGATCATTATATAGAACTGTTTTCCACTAAATAAATACTTAGCAAACAGGTGTTTTTGCACCTTTGCTGTTCCGGGTATGTGGGTTTTTTGGATTTTTTTTTCTTATTAATTTATTTTATTGAAGGATTATCTTAGTTACTCTTCTTCATACCCAGTGAATCATCACTTGACTGAAGGACCTGGGAGCTTGTGTAGGTATTTCAGCTGGGAATATGAAAAAGGTGTCTGGTGTCATCGCTGCTTTCTGGATCTGTTTCAGTGAGCACACAAGGCAAAAACAGGACCTACCATCCCACTGGGTGCTGTGAACTCCTTAGGGCTCTACTCCTCTGGGCATCTCCGGGAGCCAGAGGAATACAAGGGGAATGGACCACAGAGATGGGCAGTAGTCTGAGCCCTTATGATATTCCTCTCTGCCTCTGACAACAAACCTAATATCTCTTACATGCATTAATCACTGGGGGCTTTTTCTTTAATGAACCTTTTTTTTTTTAAAGCAATTGGACTCACACACATACAGAGATATGTACTGATATTAATCAGGCAAGATATTGCATATGCTCCGAGCCATGGAAACTTCTTAGTCTCTAAAGGCAGTTACAGAAGTTGTGATTGTTATTAAAGAAAGAAAAAAGAAAACAAGAACCTCAAACTGTCAAACCTTCAGAAAGAGGTTTATGACAATTTCTGGAGGTCTCTGGAGGGCAGTGGGGAGCACTGTTTCCTCAGCATGTTCTTCAGAGGAAACTTACAGAGGAAACTGAGCAAGTTACGCTGCACCACGCTCATAAACCAGCATTCCATGGAATTTCAGCTGCTTTTCTGCTTTGAAACAAAGGCTGTAAACACATGTTTAGGAATCTTTTCCTCAGTATTTTCTCAGAAGATTTTAGCACAGCGCAGCTCCGGATGGATCCTCTCCAGCTGTATTTAGTACCCAAGAGCGAGAGAAGGCAGAGCTTTACCACAGGTGCCCACAGTGCTGCATTTTGGGGCTCAGTGGGGGACAGGGGAGGCTCAGAACAAACCAGAGGGGAAAAAAAAGCCCCTTTTCAATCCTCTTACCATGCCTTTATTTTATTTTAAGAAAGCGGCACACTGCCAGAAATCAAAGCATGAGAAACATCTGTGTTTTCTTGATTTTGTAGAACAGTTATCCTTTGAGTGCCGTCTGATGCACATCCCACGCTTATTTTTTTCATATTTTGCACCTTTTTAATTAAAAATATTTCTTCTATCATTTTCAAATGCTGTTTATTTTTTCTGCATTGTAAGGTTACTGAAATTTAGAGGAGGAAAAGCAGTAACAATGAGATTTTGAGGTGACTGGATGAAGTTAAACCACAAAAAAACCCTGTAACAAGCTATTACAGCAGGGATAAGCATCAGACAGGTGTATCATCCTGAGAAGTCAGTGAAAGCAGAGAAATGACAGACCAAATTAGGTTCTATAAATTAAAATGTAGAAAAACTCTGACCAAGCATCTTGAATGTCTCATGAAATAAGAGGTCACTGAAAGATTGTTCTTGCTCTTGTCAATAGAATCCTTTCAAAACCAAACACCTGCCTTGTGCTGGTGTGATGATATATCTATTCCTCCATTTCTAACTTTCACATTTTTGCTTTGCATCTCTGCCAAACATTGAACACAGAATCTTCCCTCATTACTGTATAAATCTGCTGTAGTAACCTACAAGTCATGAAATTGTCAATGTGCATTTATGGAGTAGGTGTATTTTATCAGGGCTTTTTCTTCCAGGTCCTTTAGTGGCAGTAGACTGATACTTACTGAAATTCAGAAACATTTTCTATAAATATTTGTTTATCTTTGTTGTTATTTAAATAAATGAGACTATACTAAATGTGTGGCTCCTGATACTTACATGCAAATTTCTTTTAAAAAGATGACTAAGCCAATTTAAACTGAATGTAAAGAAAACAGTCCCTTACCGAGACTTGCATGCCAAATTTCAGCCAGAAAGAATTTTAATACAGGAATTTAGACTCACAAACCCCTCAGAAACAGTATTTATAATGGAAATTTTGACAGAACCTTCACTGTAGCAGTGAAAACAACACCACTATAATGAAAAAGAAATGATGATAAACAGAATGTATTATAAAGTAGGGTCTAACAAATTCATAGCCTTTAGTTTTGTCAGCAAGCTGGCGACAGGCAGGGAAATACAAAACAAGCCTTAGCTTTTAAATAAGAACAACCTGAAAAAAAAAGGCTTCTGTAAAATAGATTAAGAAAATATAATACCATCCTTACTTCATAAAGTACTATTTTCATTAGGAACCATAACTCACAAATTAACACTAAGAGCACTTAGAATGGAAGAGGTAAAAAATGTGGCTATTTGTCATTTTGGTAACGTATTTTCTTTGAAAAGACATTCTTATTACATTTCCCAGGCAGGTTTGTTAATGCCTTTTGTTTAAATATTCATATGTGGGCTTCTGAGTCTGACTCCTCTGAAGAGAGGCAGAGCCTGGGAGCTCCTGCTGGAGCGGCTCCGAGATGTGATCCACGGGGTGACAGGCACAGGTGGATGTACTGTCTTCCTTCCCTTGGCATCCTGCTGCCTCCTCTCATCTGAACATACCCACCTGCACACGCACACCTACACACATATTTACCAACAGGCTACTTAGGAGGCTGGCCCATATTAAAATTGGCAGACCAAATACTGGGAATGATCCCCTTTCCCATATTCTGTAACCACATTTCTGTATTTCAGCTTCCAAAAATAGCAGCAGAGGACTGGTTGCAGCAGTGGCATGTTGTGGGGTCAGGGAGAGAGATCTTCCCTTGCCCAGTGCAGCACAAAATTAACATCTCCATGTGGAGGCAAGATGGAAATACTCCCATAGAAACAAGTGTGACTTTTCATCAGTTTTTATTGGCATGAATACAACTATTAGCTTACATAATGAGCCTGCCTTTGTAATAATATGTTAAACACGGTATCAGACGTTCTGTCATCAGAAAAAAAACTATATTTAGTGAAGACACGAGTCTACAATAGAATTTGGGGTTTGTAAAAATGTAGAAGGTAAAAGATATAATCTAGACACTACTTGGTTTTCATATTTCATTTGTCTAGTGCAATGTGGTATTTAAAAATGAAAACCAAAAAATTTCAGAACAAGGATGCCCCACCTCGCACCTTGGCATTGGGGGTTGGAATTAGATAACTTTTTACGGTCCTTTCCAGTCTAAGCCTTTCTATGAAGCCACTCCATGTAAATCAGAGACTCAGATTTTTCAATGTATTCCCTTTTCCATTCAAGACAAATATGAAGGTTAAACCACTAGAAATATGTATTGCTTTGCCTCTCTCTCATAACCTCACTGCAAGGCATTGCCATTTGTTGGCTAATACGAGCTGAGTTCTTTAAAGCAAAGAAATAAGTGACATCCTATATAATCTTGAAGTGATCTTTGTGAGAAATGTGGTTCATTAGGTGGGCACACTCACACACACAGAGGTGACTATTCATGCATATCTATTACTGTCCTCCATTCAATATCCCTCTCGATCATCCAAGATGCAATTCACATGCTCTGCACAGATCTCTTGCTTTTCAAAGGTTTGTATGAAGAGATTTCTCCCAACCTATTTGCTAGCTCAGCCTTTTATCTCTGTGCGTGTCACTCTTTTCAGGATGTGACCCAGCAGGGTCTTTTCATACCCAACACATTCATGTAACACGTGTGAAGTTACTTAGGGTTTCACCTCACCTCCTAATCAATGCATGAGGATGCCAATTACTTTATAAAAACGACACCGATGAAATTACTTTATCCTGTAGACTACATGATTTATCATAGTGTAAAAGGCTGAACTAGATGGCAGGTCATAGAATCACAGAATCATGGAATATCCTGTGCTGGGAAGGACCTACAAGGATAATTGAGTCCAAGTCCTTGTCCTGCACAAGAAAACTCCCTGACTCCCACCATGGGCCTGAAAGCATTGCCCAGATGCTTTTTGAGCTCTGGCAGCCTGTGACCACTGCCCTGGGGAGCCCATAAGTAGCTTTCTTCTGCGTCTGTCAAAGCTGGGCCTTAAGTGCTGGCCTTAAGGTATTGGAACACTTTACATACAATAAAAATAAAAATTAAAATTAAAAAAAAAGTGAAAAATGCGAAGGGCTAATTAAATCTTGGTTTTCTGTTAAGGAAGTAGCCTATTTCATGTTATTTACTTGGAAAATCCTTTGCACAGGTATCCTGGGCACACTGATTTATTTTAAAAATGGGATGCATAGTGTAAAGTGAGAAATTTTATCACCCATTATTTATTTATTTTTTAAACTCTGCTTCCCTCTTCACTTGAGGGCAGTCTATCTTCCATGACAATTTCTAGAATGCCTCTCTCTAACAAGTTGGAAACATACAGTAACCAGAGTTGACATTTTTAACCTCTCTATTAATTTTCTCCTCAGCAACGTGCTCTTCACACTCACAGCTTTGTCCATCAGAGTATCTGAATTTCATGCATGATCCACACTGTGTGGGATATCTACACACTTCTCCCTCAGCCTGTAAGTCCCCATAACCTTGGCGAGGTGTTTCCAGCACTCCAAAGTGCTGCATCATCTGTCCTATCTGTGGATTTTAATAAAGCCATCTGCATTGCTATTCTTGGCCAAGACCAGCACTGAGGATGAGGCACGAGGACAGTGATGCTGGGCCAAGGTGACATCCAGACTCCTGGGGACCACAGCCAGGCTGAGGACAGCGATGAGCCCCTGCCCCTCAGGTTCAGCCTCTCTGACTGCTTGCATAGAGTTGGTGCCTCCTCCTCTGTCCTGTGACGGTGGGACCAGCTTGGGCAAAGCATTAACCTCTGCAGTGATCTCACAGTAAACCAAGTGATGAGCAGCAAAAACTGCGTTTCTAAATACCACATTACGTGCTAACCCACTCAGCAGCTGACAAATGCAACATCCATTCGTTAGGGTGTACCTGGGGAAAAACAGGCTCTTCTCATTTTGGCTGCTGGCAATTTCCTTTGGCATTAACCACGTTAGCCACACATTATGTTCCATCACTAATTTTCTATTAACTCACAACACTTTCTGGCCTCAGATGACCTAACCTGGATACACATTTCTTGTGAGTTAAAAGCTTTCTTGTCCAGGAGCACTGCGGACAGCACCATCATTTCATCAGTTTCTACCTTTTCTGATAAAACCTTGCAGATATTTTCATCCCAACACTTCTAGTATTCACAGGTTTTATAAATATCAAAACAGATAGAAATTAATCCAGAACTTTTTCCTAATGAATTTCACCTTCTTCAGTCCTCTTCTCCTTGTCATTTTCAGTACATGCCTGCCTTAAGTAGAATGCTGTTCTTAATCTCCTGTCTTGCTCATATTACTCCTCCTGCTTTCTCTGCTATGTCAGACATAAACTTCTTGTTTCCTCCTCCAAAGCCATGTTGCATCCCCACCTCCAACCAGATCATACTGCTGAACTCCGTTTTTAAAGAATTCATTTTTCAAGTTGGCACTTTGATGCTTTCTCCCATACTATCACTCCCTCTTTGCAGGAGCTTCCCATAAACATAAGAAAAAATAACTACTCCTCCTCCAGAATGTCCCTCAAACCTCTCTTTAGGTGAAGTGACTGTTTTTCATTGGCTATGGCCATGCTGAGATGTACTACATACCATGTTAATCAATATCACCTCATTGCTTCCTCGTATTCGCCATTCTCTTTTATTTATTTCTACATTGTTGCCTGTCTTACTCTGAGATCAGAAAATCATCTTTACGTCCTGCATGTTCACCTTATTTAGACAGTTGCCCACTGCTATGATGGGGTCTCATAGGCAATATAGTGACATTAAAAATAAAGAGTTATAGGCATATAAAGACGTCTGCGAATCGGAAGCACTCTCCTAGAGGGAGCAGAGTGGAAATTTACTGGTGAACATTAAATCTCAACTGTTCTTTGATTTTAAAAAGATGGTGTACCCAGACTCAGATGGAGATGTACTGGTGAGCAGCATGTGGTTTTTCATTAAGTACAGAGATATACTTTGAGTTATGGCCATGACTTGACTCATGTTTTACAGGAGAAAAGTATAGATCCTCGACAGGATTCATCTCTAGGTAAATATTCCTGTCCCTGTGAGCCCAAAATTTTGCCCAACAGGGGGCCGTACTTTAGGGTTTATTTCTGGAAGCAGACAAGGAAGCAAATTACAAAAATGCTTTTCTTCTTCTGCAGGACAAATGTTTCCTGGTTGAATACTGCATATAATGCAACACATGTACTTGAATATGGAAGAGTAAGTAATACAAGGCTCCCCACCTTTTACCAGTCACTGCCTGCAACCATTAGGATGAAAAATTGTGTGTGTTTTCCCATCTTACACTGCTCTGCATAATAACTAATACAGGATAGGTATGGCAGGAGACAGAGGATGCATCACCGTAATACATTTTACAGGCAAAACTCCACACTATGTTGTTGGCTAAAATGCTTTTGTTAATTTCGTTATGATGCCAGCTCTTTTTTTTTTCCTCTTAAGGACAAAAAAGTGGTAAGCTCCAATATTTTTTAATACTTCTTTAAAGGTAGAGATAAGGCAATGCCAAAGAAAATCATGCAAACAAAACCTTCATCAGTCAGTCCTGGAGGCCAGCCAGAGACTAGGTGATTTGGACAAGGCCACGATGGGCCAGATGAAGAAGTGGGAATGAGGTACTGCTTCCAGGCTTTGTAAAATGGCTGTAGACAGTCTGTCCCTTTTTAAAATGTGCTTAATTTTTTTTTTTTTCAGAGTGAAAACAAAGCCCAACATTTTTTGCGTGGCTCATTTGAAAACTAAGTCATGAGGAGAAGAACGGGAGGAAACCACGTTCTGCTGTAATGGTGCTGTGCACTTCGCCCCTAATATCACAGCACCAAAAAATACACCACTTAAGAACTTTGTTTTTAAGAGCTGCCAGGATTTTTAGCCTCTTCTCAAAATACATGAAAGAACTCTTAAATGTATTGCCTCAGCCCATTGCAAATCTATTCATTTAGCAGTTGTATCAGACATATTTCTTTGTCAGCTACCCATTTAAGAAGGGATCATCTTAAAAGGCACTGACATAAATTGTTTCACAGAAGATCGATTAGTTTAAAAGGTTTTTCCTTTTAACAGATCACATAGCTATCATATCTCACCATTTGGAATATGGAATTTTCATTGAATAATTTCATTATTTAATCACTTCTTTGAACACATGTTCATTTTAAAAGATTTCACCCAGATTCCATGATCACAGCTTACTTGAATGAGCTTTACACTTGTGTGTGGTATTGAATGGATGTGATCAAATGGCCAGGAAATTCTTTTGAAGAAACCAGATTAATCAGCTAGGAGAGGTCTTTGATGCAAAGGTAGGTGTTATTCAGATGAAGCAAGTAAAAACAGCTCTAACAAGGTAGGTCACAAATTATCAAAATCTTGCTAAGTATTACACACACTTTTAGCAGCCAGGGAAGGGCAGTTTGTTGGATCCCATCCTCCCCACGTAAATCACTGAATTAATTCCTACAGGTGTGTAAAGGAGTGCACAGCAACTGTTGCTATTTACCACTCTGAAACTCACACTTTTTGGCAGATATGTAATTGCTATTGTTTCTCAAAATTAGCTCCTAAGAAAGATGCTGAAAACAGCAATGTGGTAAATAACTTTAATTGAATTCTAAGGGCAAAATTCTGTCAATCATTATTCCCACTGGGTAACACTTTTGCCTGCAATTAGTCTATTGATTTTGTTGAGATTACTGTTGAGTTTTGCATTGGGTACCACCCAAGTAAACGACAGAGCACAGCTCCACCTCAGCACTGAAACATGGCCAGGATGTTTCCTTCTCAGGGTCCTTCCATCTTGCTCAGACTGATGGACTCCTCCCTCATCCCAGAACACCAATGTTTAGTCTATAGAGATATCAGACAGGTCGGATGTGGGAGTGCTGTGCATCCATAAGAGTCATTTTTTTTCCTTCCCAGCTGAAGACAGCCTGGAAGCTGGAGCAAGTTCTTACATCCAGTGGCCACAAAACATTTCTTCTCTGAAATAAAAGCCTGCAATTCCCTACAGCTTTAATATCAACTTGGATATTATAAATAGTGTATAAGAAAAGCATAAAATCTCAGTGATAGACTTCAGTTATGTGCTTTCTTCTGTAGGAATCCCAACTGTTTATTTTTCCTACTTGACCTGATTAAAAAAAAAAAAAAATTTGACAGCTTCACAAACTTCAGACTCTCCGAGAATTAAATAAACTAACTGTGGTAGAACTATGATCTCATCAGCCTCCCACACATTTACTTTTGTGTTCCACTCATTTATATTGCATGCCTAATTAGTCAAGGGACTTGACAATTACAGAATTAAACTACCAATAGATTTTCTTCTGTTCTTAAAGCTTTGAGAAAAAGAAGCAGAATCAAAAAGAAAGGATTATGAATCAGAAACTTGCTGGAAGTTGTATAACCATGGTCCTTCATATTTAGAAATCATTCTAAGCTATCTTTTCAAGCTCACCAGTGAATTTTTAGCCTAAGTCTCACAGCAAACCCAGATTTATACCACGGCTGAGGGATTTTTTTTTTATTATTTATAGTTTGTTTTCTTGTGAAAGCCATATATAGAAATAATAAAATAAAATAAAAAAAAATCTTTATTCCTTTTTTTATCATGCTTCCATAATCTTAAAAGGAACAAGAAGATGTTACATTTAGATGAGTTTATACAGATTCATGGAGTTTTGAAAGCAAGGATATCTCCATATGAATGGCATTTCAAAACCAAACTCAAACATTGTGCTGCAATTCCCTCTGGAGATTCTCTTTCACATGCTACACATTGAATAACAACCTGAAAGGACTCCATGTTTCTAAAACTAAACATTTTTTTTTGTATTTTGGTAACTATTCGCAGAGAAGCTGTGCACTCCACATACAATACACTGATGTTCTCATTCCCCTGAACCTCTTTCTTCTGCTGACCTATGCTCTTGTTTAAGGTCCTTATTTGCTGATACAAATTCCTTTTTAATGTTTGCTGATTGTATTTGACACAAATGTCTGCTGGGGACAAAAGCTGTATAACTCAATCAAGATTCATTTTCTAAAGCCACTGACCTCCCAAGGGACAGAAGGGACACTTGCATCTAAAATTATTGGTTTCCTCACTCTTGAAAATTCATTTCTGAATCTCTAACCCTTTTCAGGTTACATCATTATGTACATACAATTATGTTTGTATCAAATCCATCTGGAGAGTAGGAAGAAACAGGACTCTTGTCATGTTTTCTTGTGTATTTTCTGGACTCTCAGCACAGTCCTTGAGAAGGCAGCAGAGGTCCTGCATAGGAGACCTCTTTAGGAATCAAAGGAATTTGCTTTATAATTTTGTCCTGCATAGGTCAGACAGTCTGTCCACCAAAACGGATAACAAATAGCCGTTTTCATTTGCTTTTTGTTCAGCGACACTGGATGGATTCACAACCAGCCTACTCACAAAACTGTCTGCTTTTCATACCTTCAGTAGACATGTTTTCCCTTTCCTTGCAGATTTCCATCTTCCCTTCTGCTGGATTTTAGTACAATTGGTAGAAGTCTGTATTTCAGCTGTGTTCTGAGTTGCTCTTTTGAGTCCCTGGGGAGGGGAGTTTGTTGTTTCCGAGTCTTTCTTGCTCTCCAGGAGTCCCTGAGGTAGGTGCATGTTTTCAGTGGAGGGTCACTGCTCTCTCACACAGAGAACTGCAGGTGGAATCAATAAATCCAACTACTTAGATTGTCCCAATGCCACATCATTGAGTAGACTCTTCTGCACCTCTTTCAGTCCAACATTTATTCAGACAAGCAATTTATATTACACTTGTTGGATTTTTTGATTCCCCTCCATTTTCTCACTGATCTCAGAATATTTTTACTGTACATCATGACTGCTTGGCCATATTTCTTCACATTCCTTCTGGAATTAAATTGTTTCTTGATGTCCAGCACAACTGGAATGATATGATCTGAGAAAAAATAGTTGAGAAAAAATGCTTCCAAGTGTCTAGCCAATTTTTTCTTCCTACATTTTACTTTTTAGCTATATCACTTACTAAATTGTTTTTGTCAGTCATTACATACTTTTTTGCTTCTCATATTACTTTATGGAATGTACATACTTAACATGAGTCAGAGTGTCTGGCTCTTCAACAGATATTCTAGCTGTGAGCACAGAAACCAGCTTGCTATTTTCTAAACATTCTGTTTCTGCTTTTTTCCTGGACTACCACTCACAAAAAATTAGAAAGAAGTGAAAACAATCTATCAGGAGCAAATGCAGTTGAAGAAAAAAAAATCTCTGCTTGGAGACATTTGTATCAGTCTGTTGGGGCTTTAGTTATGTACCCAGGCAGAGAACAAGCCCTAATAAAGCAGATAAAGAAGGGAGATTTTGAATTAGTTCCTTCAGGTAACAATTTTTATTGGCAGGTGCAATGAGTTATGTGGTATTTCTTATGTGCTGATGATCAGCAGCACTTTCATGTACACAAACAAGGTGATTTTGCAAGCAGAGCCATGACACACACTGGGAATTTAGAATAGAACATTAAGGTTTGATCTCCAACAACACTAAACCTGCCTTGTAGGACACTCTTCCAAAACATGCATTAGTAGGATGTCCTATATCCTCCCTGGGTGCAAGTCAAAAGCAGGTAATTTTTCCTAATCACATAGAAGGAAGAATCTCCTGAATAATCAAAGCAGATTTGTGCCTGCTTAGTAGTTCAGTTGTTTCTAACTCGGGAAGAGCACTAAGAGCCCCTTAGGAAAAGCTGGCACACTGTAATGCACAGGCAAGAAAAAGATTAAGACATGTTTTAAAATATATATAAGAACAACTGCAGGTAAAATAAGGATTCAGTCATTTCATGTATTATGTTTGAGGGTATTCAAGCTCCTGGTCGATAGGTATAATGAGAAACTTCCCATTTTGCTGTTATATTGTTGTGCTATTTAGAGTTTTCCTCTGAAGCATCTGGTGTGGGTTATTGTCAAAACTCTACTTGGAACATCGCTTTGGCTCAACGTAAGAATTTCTCTGCTCCTGAAACTGGGACATTCTAATTGCGTTTCAACATTACACTACTGTGCTACCAAGCCCACTTTAATCCATAATAACAGAAAAGAATCATAAGCCAAAAGACTGTTTACAAGTTGACACAAATGACCTAATCTTTGCAAAGAGCCATAGTGGAAGGAATGTGAAAAATGTACTTCACAGAAGCATCCTTGGCAGAAGAAGTGAATTCAGCAAGAAGGTTTAAAACATTTTAATGAAAGTCTGAACTGGATGACAGAGCTGCAAGAAGTTCATCTTGAACCAAAAGAGGGAACAGAAAAGATCTCAGAAAAATATAGTACCTATCTGCTTTGTTACCAGAGTTTAAAATAGCACATAGAATAAACAGACAAATGGCAAGAAAATGCCCAAACACAACGAACTAACCTCTGCAAGATTCTTCACTGCTTTACTCCCTTGAATATGACCCCTGATTTGAATGCATACCAATATTTTTCTAGCAGTTGTGTGGGTCCATTAGCCAAATGTCACTCCTCGAAACAAAGCCATTTAAAATATATGGCCTCAAAGTGCTTTTGGCCCAAGTCCAGCAGATCCCATATTTTAGCAAGCCATTCCAATATTGGGAAAAAAGAAAGAAAGGAAGAAAGAAAGAAGGAGAATCTCTTTTTGAATATGTCATAATTCCAAATCTGAGAATGTATAGTGGGACAGATCATGCAGGTTCCTGTATTGCCCAAAAGTTATAAGTTAAACTTGGGAGAGATTGTTTAATGGAGTCTGAGCGTTACCTGTTTGCAACCTGAAATTATGATGTTGACCTCAATACTGCTGCCTTGCCAGCATTTAGTTTTCTCTGTGGAAAGAGAAGTGAGATTTGAAGTTCCATGCCCTGCAATATAGCAAATTAGAAAAAGAAAAATAGAAATAACTATTTTATAAAGTTTTGTCAATAGTATTTTTTCATTATTTTATTTAAGTAAGAGAAGCGAGAAGAAGTGTTGTCTTGTCACCCTGAAGTGTGTTTCCAGCACTGCTTAAAGCAAAGCCAACATGGTTCACCAGGACTTTGTTTCTGAAAATCGACCTTTATTAGCAAAATAAAGGGGAGGGCTGGCTCAGGCAGCATACGATATGGCTCAAGCATAACTGAAGTGCTGGAAAGAAATAACTTAATGTGGGTAAAGCAAAAGGCCAAGGCCACATTTTCTTCACTCTCATTTCCCAGATTTATTGTTGTGCTGTGGTGCACATTCCTGAGTACTCAGGGTACACAGAGATGAGTACTGTCAGCAGGTACAGTATTTCTCTGCAGAGCTGATATTCTTTTGTCCATTAATATTGAATTTTGTTCTCATTTCCATGGATATCACATCCAGTCAAGCTGCTAGGCAAGTCTTCTCAGGACCAACAGGTGACCACTTCTGGTGGGCAATGACAGCGACACTATTGGGTGTGAAAACCCTCTGCTATTTTAAAAGACATCTGACAACCAGATCCCAGCTATGGAAAATGTTAATTTTCACATTTTAACCAACAGATGTTACCATTGTAGCATGAGCAGAATGTCATACAAATTGCAAACTTGTTAAAGTAGAATATGTTTATGTTGGCTTTGTTTGATTAGTTTTTGTTTGGGTTTTTTTTTTCCTTAGAACACAGGGTACAATGTTAAATCAAGTAATTCCAGTAATGTTAATGGGATCATGAACAATTGACTAATCAACTGTTGGGATTTTCCCCACCCTGGGGTGTCAGATGCAATGTGGATTAAGTCAGAAAAGTGCTAGCAAGACAACAGGTAATACAATGATAAACAGATGCAAAAATCCCATCATTAAATATGTGAGGAGATTAAAAATCATGCACCCCTATATTTAGTGGCACAAAAATGAGACTTCTGAAAAGGTGTAACTTCGTGGAAACGTCTTGCTTTTCAAATATCTGGAAAACTCCCTAAATCCTTCTCTCTTTCCCTAGCTCCTGTGTTTGTTCTCTCTACTCTTGGAAAAACTGAAAAGAGACCTGTGCACACAAAAAAACCCCTCACAAAACCAAATAGAACAGGTGAAAAAAAAATAACTTCAGGGATTGAAGTTTATCTTATATAGTTGGTGCAAAACACACATTCCATGATTCAGTTCAGCAGCAAAAGGAAGGGATCAGGGAAGGCTTAGCTACCTCCACCCAAGGTAAAGACACTTCAGCCAGAGGTCTCTGGGTGCTGAGGGATCCCACAAACACAGTCACCATCAGAGAACAAGTATTTGAGCCTGTAGTAAAATAGATTTTGCATAATTGTGGGACAACAAATCCAATGAATAAGCAAATAACATATAAACACCGTAAAAGCCCACAGATCTGCAGAAGTTCTGAAGCAATTTGTGGCTGCAAAAACATTTAAAGAGCAGGAGAAATTCAGGGCCAAGTCACCTTTCATGCTACTGCTGGGTTTTAATGAATCTATTAAATGATGCACCAGTGTGGCTTTACATGGGTGTCAGTCAGATCCTCAATGGATTGGATCATATCAGGTCTGAGATTAAGGATATCTGAGCTGATTGTGATCCCATGAAGTCCCTTCTCTGGCCCAAGCATTGTAGCACTGGGCTTTATACAATGTGGACACCATCTTTTCAGAGCTGCCTTCCAGCAAACCTAACACAGCAGCAAATATTAAAATAAGGTGTGCTGGCAAATATTAAAATAAGGCTCTGAACTGCTAAGCACCAAATCCCCATCATGTGCTGAGAGAAAGTGTCAGAGTTTCAGGTAAAAGCCTATTTTGACTGCCTGAACCATCAGGTTGGGGTTTTTACAGAAATGGGCTAATATATTGTGCAGCTTGGAAAATGATAGGTATTCATTTCAGTTCATGATTTTTCAATTTTTAATTTGGTCTTAAAGATTTCTCATCAGTGGCATATTTCCTAATTTTTCCACTGTCTGAACCCGTCAGACAGCCCTGAACCAAAGCCAGACCACATCTCCTGCCTCAAATTAATGGAAAAGGTGAAATGAGGAAGTTCTGTCTCAAGTAAACTAAATAGGAAAGCTCTGTTGCAAGCAACCCAAATGCACAAACAGAACCAAAGCAAGCTGAAGGCATTCTTAACGTTTCTGAGAACCGTCTAGTTTAGAAAAGAGTACATCTTTCAAAGAGCCTTTCAAACATAGTGAAGAAAAATAAATATAATGCTTTGGGACCCCTGTTGCCTGCTCCATTGTGGCACTGGGTACATTGGGAAATTGTATTCATGACTGAAAGCTCATGTGTGGTGACTCAACCCTGCTGTACCACAGGGCTGAGCCTTCAGGGCAGTCTGAAGAGAAGGTTCAGTTCAAGAGAGGTTTATGTTTTCCTTTAGAAACTTGTGAGAACGTGATCCTTGGACTGAGACACTCATCTGGAGAAACAGCTCTGGCTTTTCAAATCTGCAAAAGTTATTTGGGTAGGGTGTACCTTCTGACCCTTCATAGTTAATGGCCTTAATATTTCCACTGTGTAATTGTCATTACGCATAACGCTGCTCTCCAACTAGAAGCTGCCATGAACAATTTACATGCCAATCTTGATTCCCAGAAAAAAACTCGTGGGCAAGCTTCTCCTTTTAAAATGTTCTTAGTGTGCTTTGTATCTAACGTGCTTTATATCAAAACAAAAAGAAATATATTTGTGAAACAGCACTAATTACAAAGATCTGTAGCAAAATTAAGTTGGTGGAAGTTTCTGGATATCCAGAAACTTTAAAGGATTGCCCAGAGTTGAAATCTGTCAGATATTTTAAGTAGGTTTATAACAGAATAGTGTATCTTTGGCTTTAGCATCTCATATGTATAAAGCTAAACTGACAGAATTAAAGCTATTCATACTGGAAAATCCCACAGTGTAGTTATCAGACTCCAGGAATAATATGCATAATGAAAGAAGTCTTATGATCAGAAGGGAATTAAAGAAAAAAGATTGAGGAAAAACTCATTAAAGGACTGATCCTCAGTGTTGTTGTGAAATGAGCAAATGTGGGTCCTATGCACCTTTCCAGACCAGAGCCTGAAAGCATTAAGTGCTACACACGTTTTTTACAATCAGAGCAGAGTATTTTATATTTCACTGTTGTGGGTGAACCATTTGCTTTATGCACGATTCTGATAGTGGGAAGTGTTATGCATTATTTTAAATAATTAACTTTAATTTTTAAAGCCTTTAAAACTGCTTTTGTACCATTTGCAAAGGGTTTTGTCTTTTTTTTTTTCCTCAGTGTTTCTCCTCCCATCCACCTACCGAACCACTTTTAATCCAGTTATTCTCAAGAACAATGCAGTATTATCGTCTTCTGTTTGTGTGAGCAAGCGTTGGCTCTCTTAAGCATCCTGAGTTCTTGTAGAGACTCCACATATTCAACGCCAGGCGAAGTGAGATGGACACTGATGCATGTACTTTAGACATTGTGCTCTGCTTGCAGGATCCCTTTCAAATTAGGGGACCATCTCATGGTCCCCATGGGCCCATGCTTTGAGACAGCAGTGCACATGAGCATGAGAACAAAGTAGTCAGAAGAGCCAAAATGCCACTGTGCTCTGCATATTTCATGTGCTTTAATTGTATTATATTGATTTGAGTCCATTATAGCCTGGTTTGTTACTCTAATAAATTACACTGTTCTTTGAAACAGTGATGGCTTAAGATTGAAATATTATATTCAAACTTATATCTGACTGGCAGGCTTCAAATGTGATATTTACCACTGGCTGTGGAGAAAGTAATCCTGGAAAGGTTTGCACTCTTCAAATAGAACCTTTAAATAAGAGTGTACAGGTTTTAAAATGGTCCTCAAAAGTTGGTTACGAGAGGGAGGAGAACAGCAGAGAGAACAGCCATTTTTTCAGGCTCAGATTTACAAACAGAAACCGATGTAAGCAAGAGAAAAGAAATATCTTCTAACAAAGATCTGAGAAGCAGAAATGTTTTAGCTTTTAAAATGCAAATAAAGCTTTATTATACAAACTGTTCTCCTATGTGAATGCCTCTCTGTAAATATCTTACATTGGGGCTTTGGAAGAGTTAATTAGTGAAAGAAAGACATTTTTCCAAAGATATGCCTGTATTAAACACCTAATTTATTATTGATTGCATGCATTATGTGGCATTTCATATGAAATCTGAAACTAGAAGAATTCAGCATAAAAAGATACACAGTTTTTATGCCTGGACTAGGCTTTTAAAAAAAAACAACAAAAACACAACCAAAAGAGAACAATTTTCAAAGTAAATAGCAAGACAAGACTGAGAGAGTAGTTTTCTTTTTTAAAAAAAGCTTGCTAGGCACCATACATTTGGCATGTCATATGTGTTTTTCTGGAAGTACAAAGTTTACTTGGAAGTGGGGTAGTGCTGGAATGCAAAACAGTGTAAACAGGAGCTCAGAGTAGATTAAAAAGAGAAATTTTGTGGCAACATATACCCTTCAAAAGATGAAGGTGAGTCATCAACCTGAGATAAACTCCTTATTTTTTAAACCCTGTGGGGCTCCTCTTTGATGAGCAGCAGCACAATCACTGCAGGTAGGTGCATTTTGACAGGCAAAGTTCTGCATTGCATTAATTCGCTCTGTCAGAAATTTCCACTGTAGCACAGATGTGATATTGTGGGATTTTGCTCCTGGGAAGCAGCAAGTTTGGTGGTGAGACCCTGCAGAAGCAGGTGTTCAGTGGCAGGAGAGGAAGCTCTCACTGAATAAGGAAAGTGTTTCTTTACAGCCCAGATAAACTACTGAGCACTGTCCTCAGGCATGCAGGACTTTAAACTTTAGGTAAACTTCTTCACGAAAAATGAACCTCATTTAAAATATCCATAGACCTCTATTAACAACGTAATGAAAAGATGTAACAGAAATGGAATTTTGGCAATTTGGAAATTTGGCTTGTTCACATTTTGGTGCTGATAGTTTGTATATTATATGTATTAGCTACCTTACTGATTACTTGTTTTGCCTTCTGATGAGTCTGACAAACACATGTATCCCCTGACAGCAGGTGTTAAGCCTCTCCACATGGATTAATTGCTCCAGCTTTGGACTGAAGCAGGACTGGAGCTGAGGAACTCCAGAATCCTGTGTTGTGCAGACAGGAGGAGCTGATGCCCACAGTCCCTCCCAATCCCTTTTCCCATCCAGGTTTGCAGACAACTCAGGGCTTGGTGGGCTGTGCCATTGCTGGAACTGCCAGTGGGACTGACATTACAGAATTGGTCATTCATCATCTTTGACACCAGGGCTATTTCAGAAAGTACTGCTTTGGCACATTCAAGAATAATTATATCAAAGTTGGGGCTGAGCATTCCTTCAGAGGGAGGTCATGCAGACAATAATAATGCATCACAGTTTTTTTCCTCTGTTGTAATGCTACCTATGTCTTATATATGTCTCTTGGTATACCTCTGAAACCTTCTGGTGCCGGGTGCCAGGGCTGTTTGCCTTCAGAAGGAGCCTGCATGCAGACAGCAGGCAAATGGCAGAGAGAAATGAGGAGCAATGCAGATGAAAACAAGAAAAAAAAATAAAAATTCGGGAGGAAAAAGTAGGATTCTTATACAAAATAACATGTTAAATGTATTCAAAAGAATTCACAAGAAAAGTCAATGTTGACTTGCAAGAATCTAAAACTTATAGAGCAATATGCAAACTGCCACTACACACTCAAAACAACATATTATGTTTCATTTATAAAGGCACATGTCATAGTCACAGGGAGACACTACAAAACGATCTGATTTACACAAAGTAGAACATACACACACCAAATTATAAACATAAACCAGAATGTTTTCCATGCAGTCTAAAGGCCTGTCTGTACACTTTTCGTACTAATAGCAAAATTATGCTTCCAGTAGGCATAAGATTGGCTCATAATGGCCTAATCCCACTGATGTTCCTTACCTTGGCATAGTCTGATGTCAGCCTCATGAATAATTCTATGGGTGTCAGGAAAGATGCAGCTGTTAAAATGCTAAGCCAGGCCTGATCATTACATTAGCTTGAAAACAGTGACTTAAAAATGTGAGTTCTCAGAACTGACGTCTGATGTTAAACCTTGAGGATCAATTTTCTTCTCAAGCTTTTCTCCACCAAAACTTAAAATTCAGATTTTTTTTTTCCTTTTCCTTTCTCACTCTTTTCCATTTTGATAAGCTCAGTTTTCATAGATCATAAGGGAGGTTTAAGGAGGGTATCAATTGAGGCAAGACTTACAGTGAGCAGACAAGAATCAGCAACATGGACTTTGCAAGAGATCTCTTCATTTATTGAGTACTGTCTTAAGGAGACACAAACTGTTCAGTGCCACACAAATACCAATATTATGTCTTTTCATAACAGAACAAATCAAACTCAGACCTCAAGAAGTCATGTTTATATGGGTACATTATGTCCTGCTCACAAAGAAAATTTACTTGACAAGCAAACCAGCAGAATTGAGATGATTTCAGTCCTTGCATGTATGCAGTACCTCAGAGTGCATCACAAGCAGAACACCTTAAACCACAGTTAATTACATCTACTGCTGCCTGCTTCAGAGGACATAAAAATATAAATATGTTTATTAGGAAAGGCATTAGGACTTTGGCCTGCTGGCAGTTTGTGTTGAAAATAAAGGATCAAACAGCCCTCCAAACACTGAAAGACCTGTTTTCCTCATGTCAAGTAACAGCAAGACAAAAGCTCTGGATGTTATCTATTTTGTTTACCTTCTTTATAATGCTGATGAAAGCAGAATCGGAAAATAGTTCCAGCAAAAAACTTTAAGAAACATCCTCATGCATTCCAGTTTTACTGGAGATTGAACATTTCATCACTGTCCTTTATTTCTTATACAAAAAGCACTGCTAGGAGTTAAACTGCCCACAGAAACCCAGCGACTGTAACTTGCTCTCACTGCGCTGGGAATGCTCTCAGATTCTGTAGAGGATTCTTTTTTACCTTACAGACTTATGACCACAGCATAAAGTTGTGGTTTAATACTTTAGCCACAGCACAAAGCTTCCCTGGAAAACACAGAGTGGTAGCTAACAATGAGGATAATTCTATAGTTTGTGCACTAGCAGCTCTGAAAGAGGAATTTCAAAGGTGTGGGTGTCACTCACAGTGGCATGAAAAACTGGGGAGGGAGGGAAGGCTGAGGCTGAGTGAGGAGGAGGCGATTCAGAAGAGCAGACAAAAAACAACCCTCCTCCAATAACTATGCTCCTCCAGGACCATATGGAAAAAATGACAATAATTTCAGTTTAATACAAGAAGATTGCACCTAAAAAATCCACATAGAAAAATTATGACAATCTGTTTGAGATCCCAGTGAAACTGAGCATGATTGAGTTTCCCAATTAGAAAAAAAGTCAGAATCATGACGAAAAAATGTTGAAAAACATGAAGTTTGAAACTATGGAGTTATAACCAACAAAACAATGTCTGTGCTACATCTCAGTCATTAACTGAAAATCAATCTCATCCTTAAAAAGGCACTTCTTCCCTACTTCTGGTGTCAGGAAGCAATCTGCCTCACTTGTCCCCCAGTCCACTGCTTCCAACTAAAATAACCAGAGTTATGCCTGCTCCCATCTGTTCTCCACACTTTTAAGACCCTTTGTTGCTTTGACAAAATGAAAAGTTTTTATTGTTTCTTCTTATTTTTTGGTTTTGTTGTGTTGCGGGTTTTTATTCCATTTTTACTATTTCAGTGCAAAATTTGAGGATAATTATCCTCACATGAAGCAGAGGCGAAACTGAAATCTTTTCTTGCATTTTCAGGCTTAAGATAAACTCGTAGGAGTCAACTGTGGGATCACAATTGATGAGTGGCCACCCTGCAGTATTTTGCACAATAGATATTCAACATAGTAGTGATGATACTTGGCAGGGATCAGATTTCCAGCTGAAGGTACACATTCCAGAGCTTGCTAGAACCATATAAAACTAAATCTAGCAAAACTGATTCAGGTATTATGCCAAAACCCCTCCTAAAATACTACAAACTTCTCCTAAAATACTAGAAAATGTACTATGCAAATTTTCTTTTAAAACAAGGGGGATAATATTTTTTGTCTACTTACAAGGATAACCTTAAGCAAGTCCCAGATTTTCACTTTTGGAAATAAGCCCATATCTTGAATGGAAACTCTGAGTAAAATGTTAATTAATACTTGAAAAAGAAAATGTTAATTAATACTTAAAAAGAAAAGGAGTCCCCTTTAGGTAAATTCTCTTTCTTTCCAGTAGCTATTAAGAAAGGGTAAGGAAAGCTTTTGGAATGTAAAGGATACAAACCCCATCAGTTACACTACAAGTTTCCTTGGAAGGAAGATGAAAGCTTTATGTTTGATGAGCATGAGAATCTTCGCTTTCTATGTGGCGTAATTTGTGTTAACTCTCATGTCAAACAAACAAAAATTAGGAATTGTGGCACAAAATCCTCCAATAATTCACTGTAACACTTGTTACTGGTTCAAAAGGTACCTGGTAGGGAACCAGTGACTTTACTGGAACTGGAAGAATTGAGTACATATACTGAATATTAATACAAATATTTTATTTGGATGAAATTTTAATATTTTGGTCAAGCATCATTGTAGACAAGATGGAATTTTAAAGATAGATTTCCTGGCTTGTGCGTTTGCCCAGAGTTACCATAAAGCACCAGCAAATTTGCATCTATAGCCTGAGATTACCCTGTTTTTCCCATGATATTGCACTCACAAAACTAGAATATAAATTAACATTTCTTGCCCTTACACTAATTGAACTAGCACAGCTCTATTAAAATGAGTAAAATCTAATAACAGTATTTCAATGGACAGGAAAGATATCTGCTTGTTTTTCTTAAAAGAGAAGAAGGGGGGGAAAAAAGATATTTTTGGGTTGGCTAAGCATCTATTGCCAACCCATAATAAGGTTGTTATCAACCAGAAAAGCCTATTAAGTTAGAAAATGAATACTGAAAGCTTTCTAATTAAACACTTACATGATATTGAAAGGATGGAGTGGGAGATAGGGGTGCTGATATTGTGTTAGTCATTGTATCACTCATATCGTGATGTTGTAATCAGCTTTCAGGACCCTGTGCATGAATAGCCCAGTTCTCAGTCTGTGCTGTGATTTGTAATTGGAAACATCTCTGGATGATAGGTGTCTCACGAGTTGTTTTCTCTTCCTGTCACATTTTTTTTTAATGTGATGTGACTTATAATTGAGTTTTCTATTATCTGTCATACAACTGTGTGTTTAAAACTTTGAGCCTGATCCTGCCAAGCTGCTCTGTGCAGAATTGTCCTGGGCTGGAGTGGAATATGACCATGGAAATGGTACAGCACAGGTCCTGTCCCTCTGAAGCAGCAGGCAGGAGTAGGGCTGCAAGAATTACATTTATCATTTTGATATTTACCCACAAGAATCCCCACAATGGGATGTATATCCCAATATTTTTATTAAATTATTCTAATAGCAGCAAAGCTAAACCAACAGCAGCATTTCCCTTCTTCGGACAGATATCTCCTATTATTTCTCACCAAAATGTTAATTAGCAGATGATACTCAGCAAGTTAAAATGATTTCGTTACACTGAAAGAGTAATTCAATATTCCAAAATGTTACTAATAAGAAGCATAACTTTTACCACACTTTCCAATAAATCCATAATTCTACATATCTGTTTTTTTAAAGTGTAGTAATGACTTCTGTTGTTAGGAAACTTTCAAGAAAGGAGGAGCATTTGGTAACCAACCTAATCTGAAAGAAACTTGGGAAATACATAAAGTAAATTTAGTCTGAGAGGAAGGTTAAAAATCACATAAAATCATCTACATTAAAACCACTGGCATGTTGCAGCCTACAAGCAGAAACCCATGATATTTCAATTCACATAATTTATTTTCTTCGTGTTTTTAGTTAGGTATTTCCACAGATCTTCCACATACTGTTCATGGGCTTTACTAAGACACAACACAAGTTTATACAACCTATAATCTTGAACAAAACACAGAAATCATTACTATCTATAATGTTCTCAGGTGAAAACTATTTCTAATATGTATTATTCTATGTAGTTTAGTCAAAAGTTTTTAAATCATGCAGTAAGTAGAGTACTACAGGTATAGTGATAACAGCATGGAAGTGAGAACACTTTCACAGAGGTGAAGAATTGACTGTTGTAATTTTAGATTATGGTGATTGCTCAAAATGTTTTTGAAATTTTATACAGTGGTTTGTTTTCAACCCAAAAGGAACAGCGTCTCTCTCTGGCCATGCTGCCCTGCAGAGAGGGCTGTTTGTGTTACCAGCCTTCCTTGGCTGATCAGCTGCAGGGGTGATATGTGAAAATGCAGGCCAGGTTTTAATTGCCCTCTCCTTTCGAGGAGATGATTGCAGGCTGTTCAATCCAAGCCTTATGGCTTCCTCACCCCGCTTTGCTGGCCTGGCTCCTTTCCTGCACTCCCCTCTATGTTTGGTTACACACAGAGTCACATCTAATATCTCCTTATGCTGTACAGTGGCAGAGGCTGCCCAGGAAATTATCCTTGCTAGCCAAATAATTTCTGTGAGGCAACGTAGCTGATTCTTGTTCTAAATTCCACCATCATCCCACACAGGGTCACTCTCTCCATCCCTGTGAATCAACTGATACGATGGAAACTAAAACACGTTGTTGCAGTGGCCCAAAATTTTAGATTTAAATTGCAAATGTGCAAGGAAAGAGCCAGCTCAGTTCCTTAATTGTTGGTAAAATACAGAAACCTAAAATTCTTCCGTTAGATGCAAATTCTGCAGTGTCTGATGGTGCAGAAGCTGCCTTCCCTGGGAGTTTGGGAACTTAGTTAACCATGCAACCACGTGGTCATTTATTCTAATTAATAGGAATACATTTGCATTTGCAGATCTAGCAGCTTTTGCAAGCCAAAAAACAGCCCACAGTGGTTTTGCACAGTGCACACAGATGTGCTGGTGCAGCACAGGACACGCTGGCCAGTGCAGAATGTGGCAGGTACCCAGTGCTGGAGGCCCCAGACTGTTCTCAGTAGATGTTTCCCAACATTTCTGACCCGTGAGAGACTGAACTCACTGTGTAAAAGTAGTGGAAACATTTTGTTCTGTCAGAAACAGTTATCAGAAACTTGACTAAATTATTCATATTAAAAAATAAAATAAAATCAAGCACATAGATGAGCCTCCTTGAACCTGCATAAATTAGAGCTGGCTCATTCCTTTGTGCTTTGTTCCCAATTGCTGTTAGTTTCTCCTACAGACAAGATTTTATTTTGGAAGTCACAAGTTCTTAGTTAAAACAGGTTTAACTATTTAGCATCAGATTCACCCACCTACATAAAACCTTCCAACTGTTGAAGTTGTTAAAGGGACACTGTCAATTTTAAAACTGCACGTCTGTTTAAAAATCTCTTACCTTCTGTTGTCAGGAGTGAGCCCTGGGGTTGGGAACTTGAAAAGCATTAAGGAGAAAATAACTCCTTTGTGTATTTTGGGTGTCATCCCTTTCATTGGTTTTCTTCCCAACTTGCCTGGTCCAAAGACACACACTGATGTCCCCATGGGGGGCTCAGGCTGAAATGTAACTGCTTTTGCTTTAATTAGATTTTTTTTATTTAAGTGACTACCTGGCCAGGTGATACTCTTAGTTCAAATACAAGACAAACTATAAAGCAAATTTCATTTCAGGATATTTCAGTGGGTTCAGGGATGTGGAAAAAATAAAGAGAGAAAACTGGGGTAAATGATGAAGTATTAGCACTGTGCTCTAACCAACTGAGCTCATCTCAGGAGATTTAAGAACATGTGAGATAAGGCAAAGGGAGGCTAATACTGTGAAGGAGTAAAGGAGAAGTTTTGTGGAAAAAAGCATGAAAAGCTGCTGTATAAGACAGTATTATATTCTATATGCAGAAGGAGGCTTAGTCTGAAGTGGCATGAAGTAGCAATGGTTTTTATGGAATTTTCACGCTTCTAAGTGTTTGATTTTTGCCAACTTAACCTTCTTTTAATGTATTTTTTTAGTGTAATATAGAGATTTGGGATGTTTTATTTTTTTGTGAACTTAATGTGTAATTCTGACTGACTCAGCTTTTAATTCGATTTCCTCCTCATAGTTCAGATTAGAGGACTTAAATGAAGCCACACAATGCAAGTGAACTTCCTATCCTTTAACTGCAAAGCCATGGGAGATTTGGACAAAGATAGCTTTCACACAGCTTTATCTCTGGTGGAATAACTGTAAGGAAGAGGCAAGAAATGCTGAGGAGACACTGGCAGGCAGTCAAGGAGCACCCCTCACCACCGGTGCCTCAGGCTTCCCAGGCAGCACAGAGAGAAGCAGCCACAGGAGAAACCGCAAGAAACTCCCAGGATGAACTCACTCAACGGCATATTTTTGAATACTAAAGGGCACACATGCTTCTCAAGGCAGAACAGAGTTGCTGCCTTGAGAAGCAGAACTGTCTCCCAATGCATTTTAGATGTTGTGTAAATCACCTACATAAAGCCCCCCCCCCCGTTGTCCCCACTCCATCCTTTGCAGGTTCTAAACAAGCAAAGCGATGTGTCTCAGCAGTTGCATTTTTGGAATGAAGTCTATCTATCACTGCACATATCACTGTGCTCTTAATCTGCAAGAGAAGGTAGGATGTGTATTTAGAAAAAGGGGGAAAAGGAACATTGTGTTATTTTCTTGTCTTTCTATGACGTTCTGAATGCCAGCAGGGGCAGAGGGAAGTGATTCTGCCCCTCTATTCTGGTCTTGTGAGACCTCACCTGCAGTGCTGCCTCCAGCTCTGGGACTCTCAACACAGGAATGACATGGACCTATTCCATGGCCCATGGAACAATCCCAGAGGAGGCCACAATGGTGCTCCAAGGGCTCTGCTTTGGAGACAGGCTGAAAGAGCTGGGGATGTTCAGCGTGGAGAAGAGAAGGCTCCGGGGAGACCTTAGAGACACTTCCAGTGCCTAAAAGGACTCCAAGAGAGCTGGAGAGGGACTTTGGATAAGGACCTGGAGTGACAGGACAAGGGGGAATGACTTCACACTGACAGAGAGCAGGGTTAGATTTAGGTATTAGTGAGAAATTCTTTGCTGTGAGGGTGGTGAGGCCCTGGCACAGGTTGCCCAGAGAAGCTGTGGATGCCCCATGCCTGAAAGTGTCCAGGGCCAGGTTGGACAGGGGTTGGAGCAACCAGGTCTAGTGTAAGATGTCCCTGTCCGTGGCAGGGTGAGTTTGAGTCCCTTCCAACCCAAAGCATTCTATGATTCTATAATTTTGTCTTTCTACAGTTTTCTATTTTTAAGCATTGTAAGTTAAAATAATGAAGACTGATGTCCTCTTCCACCTCCTAATTTAAATAAAGAAGATATGAATAAACTAGTATTGACTCTCATAGACAGATGGATTAATGACTATTTAGAGAGGCAAGATAAATAGATACAAACATGTAAATATATTAAGGCCCCATTCACAATCACAGTTTACTATATGTCAGTAAAACTGCCTGAGTAAATGAAAACATTTAATGGGACTCCTCTTCTGAGTAGAATTCCTTTCTCTGTAAATACCTGCAGAATAGAATTATCAGCCACCTGATATTTCTCTTCAGGATCAGCACAAGGGACACTCATTCAAATTTCACTACCCTAGTGCAATCAATATCGTGATGCTTTCCTGAAAGATCTGATTTTAAAGGTGAATTATGCATACTGGAAATTCGAGGAAAAGGAAGACTGAATGTCTATGTGAAGGACTTTTGCTCATATTCCAGCATAAGCAAGAATATTAATGAATCTTCTGAATAAAGGAAAGAAGTTCTGTATTAGCTGACATTCATTTTTCCAAAAGATATAACTGCTGTACTTAATGCCTGATCTAAAGCCCTGTGAAATTTTACTCACTTCATTGTACTCCAATCTTCTCTATGGAAGACATACTTGGTCAAACAGTTAACAATTAATTAACTAAATTAAGTACTTTGGCCCCAACTTCTTTCCAGTAAGACTTGAGTAATAATAATTATATCAGTGTGTGACATATGTGCAGTGAAGTCAGCATTTGACATAATGCTTCTAAAGAAACTTTCAGGGAAGTATGCACCATTAATGATGACAAAGCTAAGAGAAAGGCTTAAAAATTGCATTCTCTTACTTAGCAGATCTGATCCTGATGATCGCTGGGAGTCTGTCAGATATATGTTTGACTCCAAAACATATGTGCCTCAGAGCTGCTGAAAGGCAATAAAAAAAAAAGGCAGCTTAATATCATTTTTTCATTATACATTTTCTTAGGGACCTCAGTGAAGATGAGACAAGTTTATGGGGATGGGGAAGTAGAAGAGTTGCTATTGCTTAAATATAGTATAGTTTTAGTGCAAAGGGAAAACAGAATCAAACAGAAGAAAATCCACAGAGACCTCCAAGCACAACTGGAGTGGCAGACTTTTCAGATTAAAGACAAGGAGATAGAGAAAAGTATTTCCTGTGCAAAAATATGAATGAAATATATTATAAATTGTCCAGAGATATTTGAGGAAGCATTATTTGCTTTTGTTGCAGATATTTGCAACAAATATCTGTTGTGAATAGTGAGATTTGTGTATTCAAAAATTAAAATAGATTACATTAATTTGAACATTTTCCCCTGTCGTGGCTTTATGATCTTTGCAGCTTTTCTGGTGAAAAGAACCTGAACCTGCTCTGGAGGTTTGCTTAAAAGCCATTAGTGCAGCAATAATTTACAGCAACCCAGAACCATGCACTGAACTACTAATTGATTGCTAATGTTGATGCGCTTGATTGGATGTCAAGTTATGTGTAAAATTTATTGAAAATAATTCCCTTTCTTTCCTGTCTCTAACACCACAGTCAGTAAATCGAAATAGATACGCAAGGTAGTTACATCTATTTCCTCAGGCCTGATTTTTACAGAAACTCACGCCAGCTAAGAGACTTTTCAGACTAAACAATCAGGATATCCTGATAAAAATGAGCAAAATAGAATAATCCTGTGCTGTCTTTTCCCCATTATTTTGCATAAAGAGGAACAAAAAACGTCTCTAGCACCCAGAGCCAGAGCAACTATTCCGATATTTAGAATGAGCAGGTTTAACCTCCCGAGCTTTGGTATCAGCAGGAACATTAACCGTGGTACTCCTTCCTCTGTGGGCTGCTCAAAATCCCCACGGCCTTTTAAACCGGGAGTTACAGGCGCTGAATTGCCCCCGTGGGACGAAAGAGCGATGGGTCTGAACTCTGTGATGGGCTCGGGAGGCAGAGCACGGCACCCCCGGGAAAAGAGCAACCTGGAGCAGCAGAGGCGCTGCAGATGTCACCGTCTGCTGTTCACAACGGGATGCTGCAGGATTTTTTTGTCCCGGGGTTTTGTCTGTGCTCCGGGGCTTTGTTCCAAAGGATCAGCTGAGCAAAAAAGTTTTTCAAATCCCAATGCAGGATGGAAACAGCTGAATGTTTACTTGTTGTCTGACTGGTGTGTGTGTGTGGGGGGGAAGTTGTTTAAAACCATTTTAGAACAGCATTTGTTTCAATGTTCACGAGCAGTGAAATAGCAGTACTACCCCTATAATAGAAGGAAAAGTTCTGAAAGGGCTGGAATTCATGCTCCCTGGCAAACATATCCCACGAAGGGAAACAGAGCTGGGTAAGAGACTGGAGCAGCAGGAGCAGCTGAGGGAGCTGGGGGGGCTCAGCCCGGAGAAAAGGAGGCTCAGGGGGGACCTTCTCACTCTCTACAACTCCCTGACAGGAGCAGGGAGCCAGAGAGGGTCGGGCTCTGCTCCCAGGGAACTGGGAACAGGAGGAGAGGAAATGGCCCCAAGTTGTGCCAGTGCAGGTTTAGGCTGGATGTTAGAGAAAATTTCTTCACCAAAAGGGTTGTCAAACCCTGGCACAGACTGTTCAGGACAGTGGTGGAGTCCCCATCCCTGGAGAGATTTAAAAGACCTGTGGATGTGGCACTGGGGATATGATTAGTGATGGCCTTGGCAGTGCTGGGTTAATGGCTGGGGTCAATGAACTTAAAGATCATTTCCAAACCAAGTGATTCCATGATTCTATTCCATCAAAGATGGAGAAAATTGGAGAGGAATAAGAGGCACCCAATATTTTGTCAAATTGATACAGAAGCATCAATTCTTTGCATCCAAACCCTTAGAAACTCTTCTGTGTTTCTCTATTCATGGAACAGGACACTTTTTGATCTAGAAGGAGACAGAGATACCAGAAAAATTTGACAGTGTTTATAAAATCTTTTTTCTTTCCTCTCTGAAGATGAGCAAGACAGAAGAGAGCAACACATACGAAAAATAAGTTCTGAGGTTTGACCAAAGTGCTTTAACAAGTGTCTTGTTTTGGAGAAGATATGGGACAATCTAATCAATAATTTTGTTTCAAAGGTTAACTGAAAAAGTTTTCAAAAGCATTACTATTACTAAGCAAACAGCAAAACATTTCTTCAAGTCTATGACATGAAGATATTTATATTTATTTCATGAACCCTTTTTTTAATGTCCCCCCTGAGACAGCATTGGGATTGGAGCACATATTCCCTGATTTCCCTGATTTTCCACTTTTGCCTGCTCCCTCCCATGTCTTGTATGCTGTGCAGATCCCTCCACAGCAGTGCAACGTGACAGAAACTCCACAGGGTAAATGCTAAAGAGCTTTTGCAACTTCAACCTGCTTCCCAGGAGATCTCCCATAGGAAAAGACAAACTATCTTTCAGAGCCCAATTTTTTGGGCTTTCCATGAGTTTAAAATGTGTTTTATTTAAAGGATAAGTAATACACAGTTGTATCATAAAAGAGAGAAACTTTACTGAAGCAAGAGCCATGTCTGAAATTTATTTTTTTAAATAAATTACAATATTTAATAAGGATATTTTAATGAAATGTTTTACCAGTTATTGTTGCAGTTTTTCGCTGTATATACATCCTATTCTGTACTGTCATCATGTTTATTTTTCAGCTGTCAGTGCCAAAGACATTCAGAGTGAAACAGCAGTATATCTAAATTGGCTTATATAATCATGAGTAGAGCAGAGTAAATAATTTAATAGAAACTACGTATCTGTAAAACCTATCTTTATGTTTTTCTAATCAAGAGTGCATCTGAAAGGAGTTCAGAATTTACATGAATTAATTCACATTCTGGTTTTGAAAGGAGACTTTTCAGCTTGCAGTCTCACCCAGAATAGGTCTTTAGTAGGTTTTAATAGTTCATGTCTGAGGGGAAGGCTGTCACAGCACTTGGTGCTGCTGCCTGGGAACTGGGAGAACAGGATCACATCTGGCAGGGATTTTGCCTTAATTTCTCTGTGCCTTTAACATCCAACTGGGAGACGATGAGAATATCCCAGTTTCTTTCTGAAACCCAAAGGAAGCTCCTTTCCTTGCAAAACTAGGGAAATCCTGGGAAAGTGACTGTTTATGCTTCATATTCTTGGGTACCACCTAGTGGCACCAACTTGGTTAACTATGGATGTGACTAATTTACAGAGTTTGGTTACTGCGATCCTGAGATGAAATTTACATCCTTAATAACTGATATATCAGTGGATATCAAATGTGATCAAAAATAACTGCAGGAACCTACAGAAAAACAATAGGGCAGATATTCATAGACACACATAGCAATATTTATTCCAATGGCATCACAATAACCCATGTCCATCACTCTGTTATTGTGGTCACAGTATTATTTTAAGCCTTTTTCCTTAAATTGCAACTGATTTAATAAAAGCTGAATAACTTTATGAGAGTTTTTACCAGTCTGCTGCCAGAGTAATGTTGTTATTCCCGTGGAGAATATCTTCTAACTAAACAGGAGCAGCATGCCAGACTCTTCTTTAGGGTTTGATGGTACAGCCACCAGCAGTATAAACTATTTGCAGACAATGCAAAATGCCTTTATTTTATAGGTTCTTTCCCAGGCATCCTGAATGAAATGCATATCACTAACCTATTAAGTACAAATCGCTTAAAGATGTAAATTTTTTATGACTTGCTAAATGTTAATGTATGACTTGTAAAATGTTAAAGTAGTAAATAGCGTCTTTGAGCTCATACACACTAAATTTCATTCTGTAGCCCTAAGCATTTAAGGTAACAGTCACAGGGTATTAGTCAGAGAGATTTCCATAATCCTCACTGACTTTAATTTATTATTGTTAAAAAGAAAAGAAAAAAAAAAGATAATTAAGAGTTAATGTCAGTAGAATAGAAAAATAGGCCATTGTCAAAGGATAATGGTCTTTCACTAATAGGAGATGGTTGAGACATTCCCTAAGAATAAATGTTATGAAATATGGAACACATGATACAATACCACAATATGTAATTATAGCTATTTTATGTCAGTTGTTCTGAATTACTCCAGAAGACATTATCAAAATCTGATTAATGTTTCTGCATTTGATACTTCTTGATTTATTGATGTAATAACCAGCTGAGAGGGTCTCCTCACGAAACCAATTTATTTAAAGTTTGCCATAGAAGCTCCTATACACCCTGCTTCCCATCTGCTAGAATATTTCATGTATTTAGAATAATATACACATAGAAATTAATGCCACCAAGTGGAATTTGTTCTGGCTGAAAATATCAGAGGCTGATATGGTTATTTGTTGAGAAGGGAGCAAGCCAGTTTCCAGAGAATCTTGATGAATGGTCTCCAGATACACAGCAAAGAGCTAAATTCAGAGGTGTGAAATTAATGTGACTGCACCTGTGAAAACTAGCCATGAATTTGATCCAAAATGATATATTATGATTATGTGGAGATAACAAAGGTATCCAAGGCCTTGGAACAAATACTGTAGTAAATCATGAAGATCCTGGCATTAAAAAGAGAAAATGCAGGTTCTCTTTATCCCCCCTAGGCTTAGCTATTTCGAAGTTATCTATGTATTTAGCACCAAATTTTGATTCTGTTATTCATAGAATATATTAATTTTCAGACCTGTTTAGGAATTGGTTCTTGCTGTCAGTTACAGCTTCTCCCTTCAGGTCACAAGAGAGTAGATGTGCTAAATATTTCCATCTTGTAGAATAAAGACTATTCTATTTCAATTTTTAATAACATTTTGAGATCCATTCCAAGCGTGATTCATTTAAATAAAAATCAATAGGCTTAGCTGCTTCTTTTGAATCATTTAAGACAACATCTTTTCATTGGCTCTTCATCAGGGGCCAAATTCTGACCTGATTTATGCTCTAATTTACACTGCAACACGTTGCCTTGAGAGGATTTGCACATTGCGTAAATTAGCACAGATTTGACTCCAGGGATCTTCAGTAAGTGGCATAAATTAAGAACAGGGAAAATCTGCTCTCTTTTAAAACCCCATAAAGGTCAATACAAAATCGAGAATAAGACACAGCCCCAAGTCTCTTAGTTAAAATGTATTAAAAGGTTTCACGGAGCAGTTTCATCCTCCCCGCCGCAATCTGCCCTCATTCTCCCGTCCCGCGGTGTCTCATTCACATCCACCTCACTGGTGCACTGAGAATGATGAGAGTCAGATTTTGCCCCCCCAGAGAAGCATATTTCACTCATGGTGTTGACTTCTAACTTGGCACCTGGCATCAGCTTAAGTAAAGGTGACTGTGTGGCAGGAACAATCTTTTTAATCGGCTGCGAGCCCACGGGCTGAAGCTTCCGTCTGAGGGAAAGGATTTACACAATTGCCAATCTGGGCATTTCATTACAGGTATTAATATTTGAGGACATGTGAGACTTGTTCTGGAAGACAATTGCGTAAAAAATTTAGCAGTACCAAGGAGCATTATTTCCTCTGGTTTTTTGTTGTTTGTTTGTTGGGTTTTCTTTTTTGGGGAGAAGCTCCCTCCTGGCAAGAGCACCTTCTCTCTCCTCCCGTGCCGCTCGTTGTACAGGGACAGAGATATTTGTGGCCAGTGCTGAATGTTGTGGTCTCTCTGGGTAATCAATCACTCCCCCTTGGTCACCAGGATAGTCAAGGCAGGTTCCCCACTGCTGTTTGTGCTGACAGGGGCATTTTGGCAGAAGTGGGAAAGACACTAAAGAAGGTGAGATGTCCTTTAGCGCTGCACATGAGCAGAATGGAAGCTGTGGAGAACTCTACTGGAACTATTCAGGTTATCCTTAATATTGGTGCTATTTCCCTGCAAGATGTTGGGTCTCCCTTACAAAGATCCCCAATGGTCAAAGCAGTGCTGAGCTGTAGTATTTTTATGAGATTTTGATGAGAAAGACTGTATAAAAGAATCACTTCGCAGCTGTGATGTGCAGTAATGTCACACAGCCTGACTCACCAGCTTGGGATAAGTTTATACACCTTGTGAAAATAGGTCCTACTAGAAAATTTTACTTGCAGCCACAGACTGGGCATTAGCTTCTTGTAAGACAACAGATATTTTCATCTTTTCTTTCTGGCAGCAGTGACTGCAGTGTTTATCATGAGATCTCATCATTGTAACTAACGGGATGTAGAAAATATTTTGACCAGTATAATCTAGATTCACCTAAAACAAGAAGTAGGGGACCAGACATCAAAACTGAAATTAAAATTCATTTTACTCTCAGGTTGCAAAGAACTAGATTTTTTGATGTGTGAACAAGCACAGCAAATAGTCCCCATGGACTGGGCTCTGCAACGTGTTGTGGGCAGAGTTAATCATCATGGGGTGAGGATTTCTGTGCATTTGATGAGTTCAGAGAGAATGAATTCTTTTAGGTTTGCTAGGGAGAACTTTTTTCACAGTGTTGGAAGAAGCACAGGGCTTATTACTCACATGGTAAATGATGCAAATTAATGCAAATATTTTGTGTGGGCCATAATAGAGAGAATTTTACCTTTTAAGAACAAGATAAATTCCTAGTTAATGCCAGACATGCAGACAAGTTCAAGCACCCAAGCACTCAGTCTGTTGACAAGTTCACAAATGGAAGACCCCACAGTGGTCCATGTGGTTCTCAAAGGCTGTCTCTGCTCCTCCAAAGTAGGAAGTTCAATTTTAAAACTGAATGGAGAAGTTTTGTCCCTTTCTGAGTCATGCTTAACACTCCACCCTGCCTGGCTTGGCAGGAATTAGCCTTCAGAAATTATTTCAGTGGGTGCAGGGATCCACTGTTGCTGTAGCTATGGTTTCTAGCATCTGATGCATTATGTACCTGGTTCCTCTGCAAACAGAAGTCAACAGCAAGAATTGCACATGTCTTGCTGTAATACCTGAAAATTGCATATTACATCTACATGGATACCAAATGCATTAGTAATGAGTGTTATCGTGTCGCTGAACAGGAAAACAACGAACTGTGATTAACCTCTTCTTGCAAAGAGCTGCCATTAATTTTGGCATTTACTATGGAAATACTTTTGAAATTTTGCAGGAGATTTGAATAGTTCCATTGATTCCTTCATGGCCTTTCTCATTACTGAAAAATGAATTATCTGAACATTTTAGAGTCATGAATATACAAGAGATGAGGAAATGTGACAATATCTTCTTCATTAAAATCAGCTTTAAGGCACAGGACATAGGGAATTAAAAAGCCAATCAAGCTAAACTATTTATAACTACCAGATACTCTTTCAATCACTTTAGTTAACATTAGGCTATTTTGACAAAGACATGAAATAAACCCCTCAAAACCCTTAAACTCACTGACTTCAAAAGCATCAAGTATTCAATTATGCTCTGATATTTTTAAGGCATAAAAACTGAGTGAAGGATAAATTAATCAATTCAAGTTCAGCTATTCAATTACACAAATAAGCATTTGGTATCAATTTCCCAAGTTTTCCATCTGGGTTCATTTTATGAGATTAAATTAATTTTCATTTTACTGGTCTCTATCAGAATGGATTTAGAGGTCTCTAACTTTGGTAAATCAGACACGTCTAAAAATTGACCAATGGATCAGTGAAGTAAGGGTTGGGGCTCACATATTAACAAAATTCTGACAGTGTTTTCCACCTGCACTTACAGATGGAATTAGGGTAAGAATTAACTTGTTTGGTTTTAACTTGGATCAATGTGAATTTCTAGTTTATTCCCCATTAACATATTTCAGAAAAAAAACCCCAACCAACCAACCAACCAAACAGTAAAACCAGTTTTATCTAGAATATAATTCAAACAAGTTAGGAGACCCATATTTCAAAGTTGTATTTTTGACAACACATGACATTTTATTCAATGAAGCAAAATGCAGATTTGTGACTAACACGTAATCTGTTCGTACACAATCAAGGTACTTTTGGCCTTGTGAGTTCAAACGTATGTCAGATGTTTCAGATGGAAGGATCAGCCCTCTCTCCTCCTGAGACAAAACACACACAAAAAGATACTAAATGTATCAACTGGGAAGTACAGAACGAAAAGTAATCAACAGATCTCTACAAAACAAACACAAAAATAAAATTTAATAGATCAGATGGTTAAAAAGAAGCGAATCCTGAGCATTCTAAAGTCAGCTGGCAATAGGCTGTCTGGCTGTACTAATGTAGTAGCAACCTCATTGAATTAATAATTAATCCTACATTCTATATAGTAATTCTCAAATTAATATACGTTATAAGGAAAACTGTAAAAAGTTTAGAAAATCTTTTAAGAACCTGCTAAAAGCACAAGGGAAAAGGGAGAAAAATTTGCAGTAGGCTGAGAACATTTTTAATTTTTTACAATATAAAACACTTGTTCTTGACTTTAGGCAAACTCTCAGAAAAAAACCATCTTCAGAAAGGTCAAGAAAGAAAATAATCATGGGGCTTAGTTAAAGAACACTGCTTGAACGGGAGATAATTAGAAAGAATAAGACATTCTTAATAAAAAAGTCAAATCCAAATAAAGGAAATAATAGGAAACGGTATGAGTTCTGTCAGTTTAAATGTGAAAGCATGGTCAGGCAGACCTGTGCAATATGAAAACCTTCTACAAGGAGCAGGGAAAGGATTTCACACTGATGAGTAACACAACAATAAAATAGCTAAAGAAATTACAGGTGTGGAAGTGGTATGGAAAGTCAACACTCACTTAGAGTTGGGAAAGCCAAACAAAATCCCAGGATTTGATAGAGAATGCACAAAAAGTGAAAAAAACAAAGTCACGCAGAGTTATGTCACTGCACAAACCCACAGAACGCTCATGTCCTGAACAAATACAGGAAAGGCAGCTCAGAATGGAAGAGTTTAAAGAAGGTGACTAGAGATTTCTTCATAAATAGGATGGCTTTTGTATGAAGATCAACAAAATGGAATATTACCTGTAATCTGGCCACAAATTACTTTTATTTTATTCTCCTACTCATGACAAAGGCTAACAACATATGGCCAGTCTCATTTGGAGTGTTGGCATTGTGTGATGGCAAAACATTGGTAACATATAAATCAGATGTGAAAAAAGGGAGATTTTGAATAGTTTGTGCCACAGCTTGAGCAGAATTTAAATAGTCAGTTTGTCTAAGTCATGATTTAAAGAGCCTTTACATTACCAGGTGGTTTGAATTTATGTTTTTTCCACACCTGCATCTAACCAGTAAAGAGGAAGATGCAGGTTTCCAGCTTCTCTGAGACTAGATTCCAAGAAAGCGCTGACCATGAAAATGGACCTTCAGTCTCTTGGAGACCTGATGGAGGTGCAGAAGGCACATGTGCTTCTAAGTCAAATGAGTCTTGTACAGGTTTCTCTAATGGCTTCTGGCTTGCAAATGGGATGGAATTTTGTCATCTATTAATTCCTGAATGCCACATGATCTGCCTCTAGTAAGGACTGTAGGTCCTCCTGAGCACCATCTTCTAGAGGTTAGTAACCCCTTCAAATGCCATTTTATGTGGTCATACTCAAGTCAGAACTTTCTAATAATTTCCATGTCTGTGAACATTTAATGTAGCCAGATATTATTCCTCACAGGAAACAGAAAATATGGTCTAATAGTGATGCCCTGGGTCAGTTTGGGTTTTTTTGCCAAAATAAGTAATGTTGATACAAGAGAGATATTTCAGTGATGTTTCACTCCACCTTTGCTGTGCAAACCAGGATGGTCATAAATAATACAAATTAAATTTCAAGTTACCCTGAAAAGGAGGTAAAAAGCTAATACAACGAACATTTTATTTAACATCACCTATTCTAGAAGTTTTTAAAGCTGACCTCTAACCTGTCCCTTGATAACACATCCTCAGGTTCCTGTTACACAGTTATGAGAGTGACCTTTGGACCGTGTCTGACCCTTATATCCAGTACTGATGCACTGAGATTTCGTGTCATTTCAAACACGTGAGATAAAAAGCTGAATTTTAATCTACCAGATATTGAATTTGAACAAGCAAAAAAAAAATTAGTAAACCCATTGCTCTCTGACTAATATTAGGTAATCAAACAAGAAACAGAAATTATATCCTTTAGTCAAAGGGGGCAACACTTTGCAAGCTACAAGTCCTTTCTTAAATAGTTTTTATAAAGCTCCACTTTAATTTTGTTTCCAAAAAGCAATAAAGCAGAAGTTGTTTTCACAAAGCAGACAGAAAATTGATTCATTAAATGTTGATCCTTGTCCAAGGGTAGTTCAGAATTTCTAAACTCCTGCATATTTAATAAGAATCTTGTTTTTATTTTAAATAAAAATCTAAAAAAAGAGATTAACAGTTAACCTGCTTATCATTTGCATATTGGTCTGTGCTGTTATTTCTGGTACAATTATCCATTATGCTCTCCTGTTTGCTCATACTTAAAAGTCAGGCTTGGAACATTTTTGTCCTTTTTTGCATTGATTGCTCTTTTTGCTCACCTCAAGTAAACTACTGTATAGCTGAAAATGAGAATCTGAATATAATAGCATATTGCAAGCAATTTACTGCTTGTACTGCTCATTTCAATTCCTTTTTTTTTTTTCTTTTTCAGGTTTTTTTGACAGGAATGCAATTTGCATTTTCTTATTAATACTGATAAGAAGCCGGACATTACAGTTATTGGAAACACAAGTCAATTCGGTTTGCCCTTCAAACAAAACACTCCTTTGTTACAAGATTTGGCAGCTCTGCTGTAAAAGATTGATAGGTCTGAATGCTGAATTCTTTGTAGCTGAAAGGTTACCAACAAAGTCTATTTATACTAACGCTGAGAATGAATCTGATGCTACATACAGGTAAAAAAAAAATAATATTAAAAAAATTATCTGTGTATTTTAATTGTAAAAGTACTTCTGAAATGAATGTGAATTTTAAGCAGTGTGCTCAACATACAAGGGAGAGTCACCTCAAGGAGTTCTTGAAACAATGCTGAAGCAGAAAGTACAAATGCACGAGGTACAAGAACAACACACAAGACCAGTTTAAGGGAGGGGGATTTTTATATGCAGTCCAGCTCACAGGGGGTTTATAGCCAAGGTCACATAATTTTATAGATAATGAAACCAGTGCCAAGAAGATAATAGGCTGCTGTGCTCAGAATGTTTGTTTTTCATGAAAAATTCAAGTATAGTGGTTCCACTTCTCTTGCCAGGAAACTGGATGTTTCATTTGAAACATTTTGACAGAGAAAACCACTTTTTTTGTAGGTTTTCTTTTGTTTGTTTGTTTGTTTATTTTTTTTTTCCATAGGAAGGCTTTCTTCCCAATCCATATCTAAGGCTATAACTTGATACAAAAGCAATAGGGACTTAGGCTTCTCAGTGATTTTTTTTTTTTTAATTTTAATTGCAACTTTAAAAAATAATATTTTTCTGTCTAAAAAGAAGGTCAAAAGGAAAGTGGGAAGAGTGAAAGAGAGCGCAAGAGAGAACAGGAGGAAACCAGAGCTGACCGTATTATTAATTCTCTCACATGAAACTTAGATCCCCGAAATATTGGAAGAAATATTCGCCTCAGAAAAAACGTCTCTCCCTTTCAAAGGAACCTTGTGCTGTCCTGTTCTCACTGAGTGCTTTCCCTCTGGATTAAAAAAAAAAAAACAACAACAACAAAAATTTTTGTTTATTTGTTAAGGTTTTTTTGCATACAAGCAAGAATACAAGAAATGGTAGAAGTAGAAACCATTTCCAGTGATAACACTGTGAGTTTTGCCTCTTAGGATTTGCATTTTGTAAGACTATGCAGGAATTGTTTTGCTCTCAGTGTAAGAGGCAGGTGATACAACTGAACAACTCAGGCTTTGCACTCACACCTTAAGAGCAGGTCATTTATTAGAGTTTAGCTGGGGCTGTTCCTCGTCTTTATCGATAAAGATATTCTTTTTATTTAGAGACATGCCCCTGGCAAGTGGCAAAACAAAAGGAAGAGGTGCCACACGGCCCTTTGGTGCTTAAAATAGAGTTTGCTTCTAACTTTATAGAAACACATCAGGGCTTGGGGATCATATGACATCAATTTGATTTATATAAACTCCCTCCACTGTTTGCCTTTGTAAGTTGTACACTACTTCAAGGACAGTTTTCATGTTGGAATGACAGAATGGCAGGATTCAAGTAAACAGAACAGTCAGGGTTTTCTTATTTTCTTCTCCTATTTAATATAATTGCCAGGTTTTTTTCTCAGAGTGACCCTGAAAGTCACCTCAGTAGTAATGAAATCGAGCTGCATAAAAAAAAAAGCTGTCTGATTTGGAAAAAAAAAAAAGGTCCAAATTTTTCATAAGTAAGGAGCCCTTCACAGGCTGACAGTTTGTTTTAAATTGACCATCTCCAGCTGAATAAATGCCTTTATCACAAAAAGCACTACTCTTTTCTTGATCAGTGGGTATAGAAGAGAGAAATATGTCTTGATCTACCATGTTTGGTTAACTTAATATCTGCTTTCTAACTTCATCACTCCCTCTCATCCTCCCAGCCAGCCAAGTCAGGGCTGCTCCTATTCCCTCTGTCCATGAGCCTTAAAGGAGGTGTTAGGAGGATTTCAATCTGCCAGCAGTTGTAAGGAATATTAATTGATTTTTATATACATAATTATAGAATCATAGAACGGTTTGGGTTGGGAGGGACCTTAAAGCTCATCTCGTTCCAACCCCCTGCCATCAGCAGGGACACCTTCCACTATCCCAGGTTTCTCCAAGCCCCGTCCAACCTGGCCTTGAACACTTCCAGGGATGAGGCAGCCACAGCTTCTCTGGGTGACCTGTGCCAGGCCCTCCCCACACACTGAGTAAAGAATTTGGTCCCAACATCTAATCTAATTTCTCCTCTTTTTAGTTTAACACCCCTCCCCCTTGTCCAATCATTATCTGCCCATGTAAAAAGTCACTCAGCAGTTCTGGCATAAGGTTTATGCAGAATGATGGTCTTGGGAAGGTGGGTGTATTCCTGCCAGGGAAGCGTCACAGCTCCTTTTCAATTCTGCCTCTTATGGAACAATATTGAGGCATCATCTGTCATTCCCTGTGTAAGATCACAAGACATAGGAGTGAGAAAATACTCAGCTCAAGCACTTAGTGAGTGTCCATGGGACAATCTTTTAGTAACAGCAGGGAGAGTTCAAAGTTCCCAAGCAAGGAATGGGGAGCTGGAATTGTGATTCCTGTTTCCCTGGAGGTGTGGGTACTCTCAGCCGTCTCTCCAGCAAGTTCACAACATCTTTACTCTCTGAAGCTGCTTTGCTCAGTGCATTCCTTGGCCTTAGAGCATTAAAACATTCATATAGATAAATCTATCAAGCCTGAGGAACTGCCCATGTTGTCAAGGATGGAGCATCCATATGATATCCCCTGTTAGATCTACAGGATATTAATGGTATAGGCTACTCATTCCACACAGTTTTTCTAACTTTGGGTAGAGGGACTGTGCCTTCGCCCCAGCTGTTGCCTGTTTACAACACTTTTGAACTATTCCTTATCTATTCTGTCATTCTCATGTCTGAAATGTTAACAAAGAGAAAGTTTGATGCTCTTCATACTGAAGTCAAAGGATGCCTTACTGACTCCATAAAAATCATCTCTTAGGGGGCCAATTATCTGTAGATTTTTATTTTTTTTTTGCACTGACTCTCTCGCAGCATTAAGTTTTCATTAAGTTATTTTAATTGAAAGCAGCTAAGTTTAAGTAACACAACCAATTTCCTTTTGGGTGACTTTCCTAGTCTCTGACAGTAGTTGCTACATATGCTATCTCCTCCACACACCACCATGCCCACCAGTTACTTCTTGTTAAGATACATCCAGTAATGATTTTTTCCCAGTATCAATCAGAACACAAAGCAGAATGGATAGCTACACGTAGGAGTCGAGATTTTGATTGACAGCGAATTGCAAACAATATTTCCAGCTCAATAAATGTCAGTGAGCTTTTGATAAGCAAGATAAACTATAATAATCTCCAGAGCAGAACACAGTACAAGAATAGTAAAAAAAAAAAAAAAAAGAAATAAAAATAATCTTAAAAATTTAATTTAGGTGAAAGAAGCAAACCCAGGTATTTGAAATGTTGTGATCATTTCTGGTTCACAGTTCCATATGATCAGATTTTATGGAAAAAGGAGAGGTAAAGAACTTGTTTTCATTAATTCTGTAGATGTAATGAAATTACTTAAAAGAAACACAACAACATAAAGAAAAAAAAAAAAAGGTTAGTTTTGTATTTCTGAAATTAATGTTCACTTGTTATACCCAAAATATTAAAAGAGTGAATATAATCACCGTATATGATATGTCAAATATTATACCTAGTCTAAATATAAGTGTAAAGAAGTACATAATAGAAATCATTAAGAATTGTTGCCAGAAGTTATACAGACAAAAACAAAATAAAAGAAACTACAGAAAACTGTGCATGAAAACCCTCTTTCTGATTGTTTGGTGCAGTTGGCCAAGTATACAGTATGTATTTGGGATCTCTGGATATTTATTTCCATTGTTCATATATTATATGTCTCCAAAACCTGTTAGAGTTGAGTATTGTCATCTACATAACTTTTCCTTCCTTTTGGGGCAGGGGACATGGGAAACATAGAGCATTGATTTCTTGTGCTTAGGAGTCATCCTGCCATCTTCTCATTAATCGAGGATATGTCCACTCCTAGATGATTACAAATTTTGTAGTCCATCCTTATATTTTCAGTCTCCAGAGATCTTTTCAGGAAGCAAGTCAAACCAGCAGTCAATATTTGGACTTAGGGAGACCTAGATGAATAAACAGGTTATCTCTTTCCTTTCTGAAACTTGTCATCCTGTGCCATAACTTGCTCCAATAATCCAGCACAAAAAAGATTGAACCAGTTCAAAATTTTAAAGTGATTCTAAATCTTGAACATCTACCTGGTTTCCTAAATTTACTTAGTAAACCTTTGATTTAAGTAGTGGATTCATACCTTATCCTCAGCTGAACAACTGTTCATACTTTTTCCCCAACTTGCCATAACCAATTGCAGAATACAGGTATTTACGGAGCTGAAGACCTTCAGAATCATAAATGTCCTCCTAAAATCTCAGTGGCTGTACATGATTTTGACCCACAAAAGAAGAAAATATGCTATAGGGTCGTATCAGGGGCTTCTCTGCAACCTCATGAGGTGTGTTACTTTGGTCTGGGCCTTATTGGTGTTTAATCCTTTCAATATCTGTGTGATATAAAAGTACATCAAAGCCTTTGTCAAAAAACAGACTACAAAAGAGAAGATCTTCAACACTGCTGAGTGCTCACTGATTTCTAGTGCCTCCATTTTGGGGATGGAGGGGTATTCACTCTTCAGAGACATCCAAAACTTGTTCAGAGATGTCAAAATTACTATAATCAGTCTCTACTCATAATCAGCTTCAGTGAGTAAGTATTCAGCTAATCTAAAAATTTATCTCAAGAGTGTCTCCAGCAGCATGTTCAAGTAGGACCCCAAATGAGTGAGCAGCCTTGGGACTCTGGATGCACTGCCCGGCCAGGGCTGGACAGGGAGGCTGTGGCAGCAGGAGGAGTCAACCTGCTCTGGTCCAGCCTCATTCTGCATCAAACCCTCTCTCTCAACAGAGGTCAATTTACTCCACTACAGGGATCTGTTCCTGGCCATCACTGCAGGCTGGTGCAGATACAGGCACTGTGTGTGCATAAATCCAGGGGGGTTGCATTTACAGCTGGGATTCTGTGCCCAGCACCAGACTGTTCCTTTTCATCCACTGAGAGTAAGATGAAGTAGATGGTCTTTTGCTATAGCCAGCTCATAAGGGATCATGGCAGTCTGACAAATGCCCAATTTATTTTTTTCCCCACTTACGGAAATGTTGCAGTTCTAATGCACATTTTTAAAAAATGAAATTACCATGTTTTGTCTCTCATCTGTTCACTGTCATCAACTTGCCTCAAAATAAAATAAAGAAATCTAACAATTAGGATTCAGTGTCTGGGAACAATGTTGCCTTGACTGAGAGCTCTGGAAATGGCATTGTCATTTTACCACAAAGAATAGCAACAATTTGCTCACTGACACTGAAAGGCCACCCACACTCTTTTACCTCTCACAACATTTATTTGATAGGATCCATTTCAAAGAGAGAGAGAAAGTAATTTTAGCTATGAAATTCTTGCCTTTTCCCTTTCTGCAAGGCTGGCCACCAGTGATTATATGGTGTAAACACCTCTCCATCATAACACAGGGCTGTGAACATCAGGAGCATGGAGACTCATCTGAAATGGGGTAATAACAGCCTCCTCTCAGCAGCTGAGGTGACCAGATTGAAGCAAGACCTCAAGTGAATTGTCCCTATACAGGATTGAACATGGATATCTATCCTGGTGTTATTAATTTACATGAGGGGGGGAAAAAAAAAACTAAAAAAACAAGACAGATGTTGGAATAACCATTTTACCTTTCTCCTTGTCCTTTAAGATGAAACTACCTAAAGCCTTGATCTTAGCTGTAAATTTGGCAAATTTCTTATATTTTGGGTTATAGTCCGTTGTAAATAAAAAGATGGGGACATCTGTTACAAGATTAAATCCTTCTTATCCTGTTACCTATCCCCTCAACTATTATCTGCCTGCCCAATTCCTTCATGAGTGTCTCACACTTGCACTTTTCCCCTTACGTACTGAATGACAACCCTCTATTGATCTGGCAATAAAAAAAAACCTCTAAATTCAAATCCCCTTCAAGTTTCTCCTCTGTCGTGACAACTTTGGGAAATCATCCAAAAAATGGAAATTACTTGGATGACGAGAGGCACGAAAAAGTGTATCTTTAGAGAGGAAAAGTGTACGTAAGCCCCACATTCCTCCTCTTTTCCAACTTTATGCTGGGAATCCGGCAGCAGAACTGCCTCCTACTCAAAAGCCACGTAGATCTCTGGCCACATCCTTTGGGGAAAAGGAAGAGAAGGGCTAAGTGGAGAGCATCAAGGGCTATGTGGAGAATATCACTTGCACAGACTTCCTGCCCAGAGTCAGCTCTGCTGGACATCCCCACTCCCGGGCCAGATGTTGGAACATCTGCAGCTCAGCGCTGAGTGACGAGCCACAGCAGGTATGGGGAGCTGAGGTCAGCTCATCGTCCACCCTTTTTCCCAGCAGCCATTCCCCAACTCCCATCAGTCAAAAAGGGCAAGCCAAAAAGGGGACATCCAGCCTGAAATCCCTGAGCCAGGACGGCACTGCTGCTGACAGCACATCACTGCACCTCAGGAGCGGAACACAACGTGGTGCATCGATTGGGCACCATCAGTCATTTCACAGATGCCTTTATTGTCATCATTCAATCAATCTGGAGTTTACTTACATTTTTAGTGACTTCCAAGTAATTGCCAAAGTTATCTGAGGGTGAAGGTTCAGGTAAATAGCACTGTGCACGTAGATTGCTGATGGGGGTGGAAAGCTTCTCCTTTTCTGGAGTCTCTCACCATATGGAGCTCTGAAAATTAAAGATTTTTGTTGTGGCACTGTGCTGCAAAAGTTATTTGGGTTCCACTGGAAAAAAAAAAAGCAAACAAACCAGGTGGAGTTTTCTCTTCTTCCTCTACCTCCTGCATTCACCATCCCAGGAGATGTTGAAGGCATAGTTTTCCTATATTTCAGTTCCCTTGATCATAACATACTTCTCTTGCTTTGCATGTTGTTCTTAACTAGGCCATTAAGTGTTGATATATTTTTCTTTTTTTTATTGCTTTTTACCTCAGTGACTAAAGGAAGAGTAAGAGTCTAGAGTAATTATTTTAAATCTGACTTTAGAGGACCTTGGAAAGGATCCTGAATTTGAAATATATCATTCTGCCATTATAGAAACACATTTTGGTAGTCCTGCTTGAAGATACCATAAACGGCATGTATGATCTTTTATTCATAATTACTGTTGCAGCCAATGCAGTTTGGTTTTAACTCTGTTTTTTCTTCCTAGATAAATGCATTCCTCAAATGGCTTTGAACCCTTTTAAAGTCTGAACGTACCATACAATTTATTGTGACAACTGGTTAATTAGACCTGAATTCTTTTTTCTTCTTTTGCAAATTTTGCTGTCATATACTCACTACCCTAAAAATTGCATTTACTTTCCAGTGTTAATAATACCAAAACTGATAAATCTATCCACAAAATCACCTACCAGAAGTTGTTGTTCCCTATTTACCTTGTGCCTCCTCAAATGTCTCCCAGTGTTAACTGGAAACCATAAGTCCTGAACTAAATTGCTGATCATAACGCAACCAAAATCATGTAGAATGACAGAATCACACAATGGTTTGGGTTGGAATGGAACCAAAAGGTCATCTCATTCCAACCCCCTGCCAGGGACAGGGACACCTTCCACTAGACCAGGTTGTTCTGAGCCCTGCCCAACCTGGCCTGGAACACTTCCAGGGATGGAGCAGCCACAGCTTCTCTGGACAACAAATAGACTGATTCTAAGTTATTGTGACAACTGCTATCCTTAAAATTTATGAATCTTTTGGAAAGTTAGGAATTGTAAGAGGAGATACATGCACGAATAAGACAATTCATTTGATCAATCCCAATTTCAGTGCTATTGACTGTATATTTCTGTGGAACAAGGAAATCCATATATCAATAGTTATCATCTCCAAACCTCACCAAATTGAATTAGTGTTAATTCACATTTCATTATAAAATTATTTTTATCTATCATCTAGAGGCTGGATGTAACAAAGCCTACAGTGCACAACAGAAAAGAATGCCAGGAAATTAAATCAGAAAAACTCACAAAATACATTATCTAGATTAAACCTATGATTTTGCAAATATTTAAATTCGGCATAAAATTGATCCACAATATTCCAGAAGGAAGAAGTTCGCATCTTTATCGTCAAAGTACTCAAACCACTCTCTTTTGTGTTATCATGCCAGCTCTTTTCTTCCTCTCCTTGTAGGTGGGAGGCTTGCAGGATGACAATAGATTTGTATTTCCCACCCTGAGTACCTTTCAGAAACAGACTCATATTACCCAAAATAATAAAGAATTTCATATATTCTCAATACTTACACATTTTGCATAAGAATTATATACAATTAAATCCTGAAAATCTTTAGGAGTTTTCTCACTTTATAGCCAGACAAATACCCATTCAGAGCTGCCCACCAAGCCCAAGAACTAACAGTTGCAATTTCCTCCTGCCTTTGACACATGGATCCATGAGGGCCAATTAAAAAAAAAAAAAAAAATTCTGTCTTTTTCTATATAGTGATTTCTATGGCTCAAAGTTACCAATTGCACCTAAAATTAGGCCTCAGACACTTCTGAAATTTGGAAAAATACGACCTTTCACACCTTAATTTTCTGAGACTATTATCAGCAATGAGTCACTTCACCTTGACAGAAGTGGGGCAGACATGAACAGTCCCATGTCTCCTGCTGTCTCGCTCCTCCTTCCTTTTTTCATGAGAAAGCACAAGCTGGATGGGATTTCCAAGAGCAGAAATGAGCGAGGTGGGTGTTGAACTCAGGGGCACCAGCCTGTGTTCTTCCCTAGGAGAGAGGGGGATCCTCCCCTCTACATCCTGCTTTTTTTTGTTTGGCCACTTTTACAAAATACTTGTACATTTTGGAACTTACATTCTGATAGTGAAGTGCTGTTGCAAAACAAGATCTGTGAGCGCATTAGTGGATTCTGGGGCCTTCATGTACCAAGCATCATTCTTGGAGAGGATTTCATGGACTGCCCCAAACTTGCAGAGATGGGCTTTTGTCAACTCCAGCTACCCCCAAAAACTGCTACAGAGGAGGAAGTTGCAAGGATATTACAGGTAAATGTCATCTGTTTTCTCAAATATAACAAAGAGTTTCTTCTTTTGCTCAAAAGGTCTTGAAAATTATTCATTTACAGTGATTTTCTTTGTACAATTCTGTTCTCTCAAACCCCTCCTCCATGCACAGGTTCACTGGGGGTTATTTTGCTGAGAAACCCCCCCAGCTAGAAAGCATTAGAGCCACCACTGCTGGGCACATAATCAAACCAGGCTGAGGCAGAGCAGTTAAACAGATTACACTTATTAGCCGAGTGAGTGCAGCTGGCTTTGTACATAGTTTGGGCCTTTTTTTTACAATGACAAGCGCAACACTTTAGCTTAAACCTCTGTGGAGGTGATTTAAGTAAGGTCTCCTGCTTTATGATTTGGGCTTTGAAAGTGGCTCTCTGTGGTCTCGGTCAAATAATTTAATTTTACCCCATGATGTTTCAAATGCTTCTCTCTGAGACAGGGAGAACACTTGCTTGACATGAGGGACCGTAAAATAATTAAAGGTGTTTTTTTAACTGTTGATTTGAAATGCTAAAAGGAGATCAATATGTTGATTTGTGTGAGCAGATCTTGGTTTGCATGAGCAGATATTTGAGAATGTGAATAAAGTGCTAATGTTTTGTTGGGTTTTTTTTTTCCTAACTAATTAATACTTGCAGAATGCAGAAAAAAAGGTCCTACAGTTCACTGAATATAGGAGTACACAAGGCCTGAAATTCCCTTCAGTTAATTCAGGCAATTACTGCCAAATATATATATTTTTTTTTAAAAGGTCTAAAAGCTTCATCATGATGGAATCGCTGCACTTACCAGCCAGAACAACCTGAAAACTATTCAATAATGGTAGTCTGGGTCCAATTTGAAAAGTAGCCCAAGACAGGAAGCAATTTCCTCATCCCATAAAACATCTTCAGATCACAAAAGTCCTATTCAGAGGTGAGGGAGAACCAAGAGGTTTCAGAAATTTTCACCATGAAGCACAGTTATGAAAACTCACTGTTGGAGGTGTTCACCCAAGCTGTGCCTGAGCCAAGCTCAGCTCTCCCCACTTCTGCTTCAGGGACTTGAGGCTGGGGCTCCTCCTGTCAGCGGACATGTTCCTCTGCTGATCTTCTCCTGGCCAAGCCACTTTCCACAGATAAATAAAGAGTTCTTGGACAAGTAGAGGTGTCAGGATGAGGAAAAGAGGCTGCCTGACTACTTGACTCAAAACAGTGGCATGATCCTATTCTCAGGTAGGGACCATCTCTATTTGCTCAGAGGGACTTTATCACTGTGGTTTCTCCTTGTATAAATGCTGTTTTGGAAAGGGAATCTTGGAGGTCTTTTCCCACCTTAATGATTCCGTGATTCTGCACCACAGTGGGGATACATGCTCATATGATATATGGGGAAGCCTGTGTTCAGCTAATTTGATCAGACTAAGACATTTATTTCTAGATGCAGATTTCTCTTTATATTACCAGAATCAGAATTTTCACCCTCAATCTGTAAAATTTTGAGGCAAAAGTTTTCTCAGAACTGGTGCTTTCCAGTGAAACCTTTGCTTCATTACAGTGAGTCAGAATTTTCTAATTAAACATTCTGTTTAAAATATAAAAACCTCCCATCTGATTACACTGTATTTTTTTTCTTCCACCAGAGAAGCTGTTAGGAATTTGATGTGTGTTGGCATCCCAAGGTAAGAAGACTATTGCCCATATGTAAAATAAGCCATTTATGTACAAAGTTTGCTATACACTAAGGTCATGGTGGGTTGACTTGATTTATATTTGCTGCAGAGAAGCAGCAAATTATTATTTTTCCTACCTTCTGCTCAGTCAGCCATCTCAGCTGGTATTGATTCCACCAGAGATTCACTTGCTTTAAGGTTTGATATGCAAGTTGTACATTTAACCTACTACCGAAATACATTTTTACCCATATTGTCCATTTCTACCCATGCATTTTAATCCAAACAAATTTTTAGGAAGGGATAGAGCACCTAATTATAAAAAAAAATCAGAAAATATGCAACTTTTAAAATGTTCATGAAGACCCATCATTTTGTTTATTATACTCATACTTTCTGTATCATGATCAGAAATAGAATGAAAATAATTATCTTTGCTTTTCTAACTGAGAAACATCTTTACAGAATGGGGTAAGCTTCTAATTTTTGTCTTCCTGACGTAGGAAATTATTCAGTGTGATTGTGGACAAGATCTAAAAATGATGCAGGTGTCTAAAGGGTGACTTAGATGAAACTGAAGCATCTAAGTCAAATATTTTTCTCAAAATGTCCTTCTGGCTGTGTGGTACCTCCCTGGACATGTCAGGTTTGGCTTCCTCTGCTGTCCACAGCTTCTCCTCTCTCATCAAGGTGATGCCCCCTGCACCCATCAGGCTGATCAGGATTCAGAAATCAGCCTTTTTTTTCTCCTAAATCTCTTGAGGATTTTGATCTAATAGCTGTTCAGAGATCACAGCCAACAAACACGTGAAGAATACAGATGAAGTCACTTTATTTTTAAAACTTGGCCCTTGAGAGCATGATTGGTAGTAGTGCTTATGTGTTATATACACTAGCTATTTCTTACTGTGTTTGCCCAAGAAATGGAGAATATATATTTAATTTCACCCTCTGCCAGGGAAAGTTCAAGGCCACATTTCCACCCCCTCAGTGTAGTTCCTTTACCAGTGCACTGCAAGCTGCTGGTGGGTTTCTGATCCCAGGACAAGAGGTATTTTCCAAAGACAGTTTGATGTAACAGCAGAGAGTTTAATTGCTTACAACCAGGAAGGGAGCTGCACTCCAGGCTTCTGTGTCTGTGCAAATGAGCAAACAGTTGGCTGCTTCACAGGAGCTGGAACTGGCTACTGGCCCTTCCTAAAACAACCCATGAACCCCTGTGGGTCTGTGAAGGGTGGTCAGAGGAATCTCTCTCAGGCTGAGGGTCTCAGATGGACAATTCACCCACTGCAGCCATCACTTTTCCAGGAGACAGCTAAGCCTGGATGTGGCCAGGATGGGAAAGCCCTCTCCATGCCCAGCACTGGTTACCATCACTCTCCACAATGCCCTTACCGGCTCCTTTCCCAAACACACCAGTGGAGACTTTCCACTAGTGTTCACCATCCCAAGGATGTTTCATGCAAAACAAGTAGCCCTCAATAAACTGCGTTTGTTGAAACACTTCTGAGGTTTTTTTTCCTTAGTTATTTAAATAGTACATTACTATAGCAACTAGTGCCTCACTATCTTTAATGTATTAAACTTCATTACACCATCTGAGGCAGGAGAATATTATTATTTTCCTTTACAAAGGTGGGAGCGAGATATTGATACTAAAGGGGTGTTTACGCAGAAAAGCTAAATTAGAATTTCAGGAAAGGAGAGGTGTCCAGGTTAACTAATTTAGCAGTCACTGGCAGGAGCAAAGTGTGCACTAGTAACCAGGAGCCCAAATCTTCCAGCTCCCACTGAAAACCACCCTGGTATCTGCCTCTGCAAGGGGTTCACGTGTCGAACTCATGTTCCTGTACATTTTGCAGGCACGTATTGTTTTGCCTGAGTGATGATGGGCAGGAGCTTTCTTTTCATGAACCGTAATAGAGTATTTTCAATCCCTGAATTCCTGCAGGAGGAACTGAGCTCTGGAGGAAGCTGAAGCATCACTCAGCACAGAGCCACAGCTCCATCCCGCTCCTGGGTCAATGCTGTATTGAGCAGGCGAGGCACTACATCACACGGGGTTTTGTGTGTCTGTGTGTTGTGCGTCACACAGAACTACGCAATTTAGGACATGTCACTTCTCAAAGTCAACAGTATTTAACCGAGAAGGCACAAGAATTGATAGCACTTTATTAGCATTGCTGGCACATCACTCCTGTAAAGCACAGTGGCAAACGAGGTCGCTCCCTCATGTGAAGAAATGTGTTGTATTATTCCAATACTCGTTTTGATCTTTAATTTATTTGCTTCATGTGAAAAAGAAAAAAAAATCAGTGACAGATACATTGATTCAGGACGTCAGCTAACAGTAGTGCTCTGAGGCTTATCAAGGCAAAAGGAGTTTGAAAAGGAAGCTATATTTTGTAAAAGAAAAAAAAATCAGAATTCAGACATAACACAAGAGGTTTTTGATTTTTTTCTGGCTGAAAATTATCCTTGAGCTTTAGCAGCAGTTGTTGCTTCAAATAGATTTCTTTTTTTTTTTTTTTTTAATTCTTCAATTAAGATGTTAAAGGAACTAATTATAGACTAAGATTTACCTTTATCAGTGAGTCAATAACTATAAAACACATGGCTTTTGCCCTTCATACAGGCTTGAGACACAATCTGCAGAAGTCACCTGAAGCCTCCTTACTGACTTCAGCAAGCTGGAAACAAAAATCTTAAATAGAATATTGCACAGCCTGACTGTGCCCTGCACCACAATTTGAACACAGAAAACTGTTCCTCACTCTGAAATCATCTTCTGGAGTCTCAGGTTGTGGTTTTTAAATATTCTGCTGCCAGTTGTGACGGCTGCAAAGAAGAGCTTGAAAAATGTAGTTGGAGGTAAGACACTGTAATAACATAACCCTGCGTTTTCAAAGTCTGAAATAGTGTTTGTGAGAAGTAGGAATGCACCGTTGATCTGAAAGGCTTGTTAAATCCCAGACCCTGGAGTAACAGCAGGGAGAGAATTCTGTGTGGGGGGAACTAAAGAAACAGTGAATTCCAAATCAATATAAGAGTATATAACACAACTGTTCCTGTAACTGAATGCTGTTCTGTTTTTCCTTTCAAACTCCACTTCCCCTTTGGCCATATTGTTATTATGAGACTAAATAGAAGAGATTTTATTAATTTCACTGCCCCAGTAACAAATCTGTAACCTGAACTACTGCCACATACAAGATCAAAAGAGGTGTTGAAAAGTAGATGCTCGTTACCAGGTTTAAGAAAAAAAAGAGAAAATATTCTAATTTATTCAGGCAAATGCAGCATTGCAAAGGGAAAAATCCCAACAAGTAACGAAGGATAGTCAGTGCTGATACTAGGAAAAGCCTGAGGATGTGCCTTGCATTGCAGTCCATTGTCACATGTCAGGGATGTGCTCTCTTTCTAAGGATGCCTGAGTGTGCTTCCCGGAGAGACCCAACCTCCTTTCCCAGGCAGCAAGACCTCTGCAGGAAGTAAGGATATGGGATGGAGGGGATTGCTGTGGGGTGGAGGAACACAGGGGAGTGCTGCCAGTGCAGCCCAGTTGGGAAGGGAAACAGATAAACCTCTTGTATGGCCTCTCCTATGGGAACAACTCAGCCCTCGCGAGCGGTTTTGTGGGAAGAACTGAGTGATCTCCCAGATAATCTTATGAGATGTCTGCGGGCACCAGAAAGGAACCTTGCTCAGAGAACAGGCTCCCAGGGCTGCAAAAATTGTTTCAGCTTTCTTTTTGTCGATTTAAAGGGCATAACCTGAGGAGGGCTTTTTGCTGCGTTCAGGGATTTTTTGAGTTTGTAACTGGATTTTTTGAATTTGTAACAGGATTTTTTTTATTTTTAACAGGATTTTTAAAGCATTTTTAACAGTTTCCATTTTTTAACACATGCAGAATCACGGAGTCATCAAGTTTGGAAGAGACCTTCAAGATAATCCAGTCCCACATGAGCCCAGCACAATCATAATTACCCCTAAACAATATCCCCAAGTGCCACATCCAGATGCCTCTCAACCACTTACAGAGATGGTGGCTCCATCATCTCCCTGGGCAGCTTATTCCAAGGCCTGAGCAGAGCACTCTTTCATTGCAATTTTTATATATTGAACCTCCTCTGGCACATCTTAAGGCCATTTTCTCTCATCCTTTCACTTGAGACAGGGCAGAGGAGCCCGACCCCCACCTCACTGCAACCTCCTTTTATGTCGTTGTAGAGAGCAACAAGGTCACCTCTGAAGAAGTTGTCTTGAAAATATAAATGGGATAAACCCCTCCAACAATGTGATTGCCAGGTTTGACTGGGAATTGCTGTTTTCAGTGTGGCACAGCACGATCAGAACCCAAGGAACCACCATCCTTCTCACTCCTTTATTCACCTAATGACCTGACCCTGAAAAGGCCAAGTGCTCCCCTTAAAAGGCCAAGTGCTCAACAGTCCTCTCACATTCCTCTTCTTCTCCCTCCATTCTACCCCAGCCCTTTGAAATAGTCCATTTGCCTCTGTGCGCTGCCTGGGTACTCCTTGTCTACTGTATCCATCTTTTGTTACTTCATAAGGAGTGATGTGAACTCTAACAGTCACTGACTTAAAAGCCCCACACTGGGGAATGATGTGAAAAGCATTCTTTTAAAATGTAAAAAGGGAATGAAATATTTTTTGGTAACCATCAAGGCTTGGATAAGAGCAAGGAATACATAGAACCAGGTAATTGGTGTTGAAGGTTTCTACTTTGGATGGATTATTGAATCCATCTTCAAATATTTCAAGGCACATTTTATAACAGACATTTGACTATTGAAATAATAGTAAAAGTAAAAAATAATGGATTTTTTTTCTAAATTTAAATCATATTCTCTCTTCAGTCTATAACAATATTCCAGTTAATGACTTGATCTATTATATAGTTCTGTTCTATGTTAATAAACCTAATATACTTCTATTTCAAAAGTGCTTTCCGAGATTATTGTATCAATTACTTTTATTAAAGTCTTCTGATGATCCTGGGGGTGGATGGTGCAAATTCAAGAAATGTTGTTACAATGCCTCCCCAACCCTTTAAAACATGGCCAGTGTAGATGCCATGTTTTGAACATTTGTGTGTTAGCAAACCCTTTTGCAATAGCACTGTCAAAGGAAAGGGATGCCCTGATTAGCTGTACATTGAACTAATGGCTCTGAAAGAAATTGCAGTGTGGTAAATAATCTTCCATCTGCTATAATTAAGGACATAGTTCAGGAGAGGAAGATTACTTATCTGCTAGCACAACAGGAAAAGACCCTGAATGAAAATAAATTATGCGCAGCCCTCTCCAGTGAAGAGGACTGCCCCTGGGTGCTCACTCTGGGAGATTTATGCATTCCTGCAGACATTCCTGCATCTGCCCCCTCCCTGGTGCACAGCAGGCAGCTGTTCCAGCCACTCCAGCAGCTGCTCCTGCTGGGCAGGAGTCACACAGGGCTGGCAGGAGGATGGAGAGGAAACCTTCAACCCAACTGCTGCCACTGTTCTTCTTCCCTCTACTGTTCTTCTTCCCTCTCTGTCGGGGAAAGGTAATGCCAATGTCACCATAACACCAGCCTCCTCCTGGTGCGCCAGTGACCCAATAACTCATTACATGACATCAGCAAATTATTCTCCGCTCAGATGTTGCAAGTACTGATGTGACATTTCTGAGGGTGACATGACCCGGTGTGTGTTGGTGTCCAAATCACATCTCATTGAACCATAGCAAGTCACAGCATCAGAAAACTGGGAAATCTTTAAATGGTTCAACTGCAAGTTCTGTTTGACTACAACACAAACTGTCCTTCTCCCCCCTGCACTGCATTTGTAAGATGTTCATTCCCCGTGCCCCTGCTCACAGCACATATTAGGTCTGACAGCAAAGCCAGCAGGTAGATGGCAAATAATTTCACCTGGGGATGATCTCTTGTGGGATTATTTGGAGGGAATAGAGCATTTTGAAGAGTAGTGAGTGATCCAGCTATCCATGTGTAAGCTAAAGAGTTTGTATCAGTGCAGGGCCAAGACCTCACTCAAGCAAGAACCACATCTCATCACCTCTTTATTTATTGTTTCCCTCCCACCTGCAAAGATAACGTCCTGGCTACCTCCAGGGAGAAACACTGCTAAACGAAAAAGTTGGGAGGAAATATTTTTGGAATAGAATTCCGTGATATATGAAATTATTCATATTCATAGGGGTTCAGGGACCCTTTGTAATGTTGCTAATTAATTGGGATGAAAAAAAAAGTCAAAATCATTTTTGTTATGTTTCAGGAGATACTGTAATATTCTTATGGACCTTGGCACAGTCAAAACCCAGGAATTTTGTCCTCTCTAGCATTTGCAAGAGATACAAGGACTCTTTAGAAAGGACAACAAAGTTGCGCTGAGTGTGTTTTCCTAACTGCAGTATGTGCCTGGCTAATCCCATGAAGCATGAGCATCTTAGGAAGTCATCACTATACATTTGATGGCGGATGCTCTTACTACCCATACAAACTTTTACTCTTTAGAATCCCAGCAGTGACTTACCTTGAGTTCCAGAAGTTAATGGTGTGAGAAGAAGGTGGAAGGGAAGATGTATAATTTTATGTTTTCTTACATGTTTGAAAGGAGAGAGATTTCAGTTTTATTGAATGTTTTATCCCTCTTAAATTAGGAAAGTTTATATGATCTCTGAGTTTACCTCCTGGTAAGTAATATACACCATTTAGTCTGTCTCATTTTTTATGATTTCTGCACAAGTTAAACCACCTTATTATTGCCTGTAATATAAAACCAAAATTATGTCAAGGTTTCTCTTCTTTCTAAAGTTTACATTTTTTGCTCAGTACATCCCTTTATTAGTGTTATACATCCTATGAAATAAACAAAATTAAAGACATAATTACAGGTGAGGCCATAACATTGAGACAATTTGCTGATACTGTAACCTCTCCAGTAGTAAAAAAAGCAGCAGAAAAGTATTCAAGTATTTTGTTTGCCTTTCATTCTACCATTATGGCCAGAGATAGTATTGTATATTCCACTTCAGAACTCAAAAAAATCTGTGGGAATGAATTAAAATAGATATGTTTACTTTTACCAGCAACTGTAATGCTTTTAAGAGCTGCTTTCTGGTTAAAAGGTGCAGATTGGGTGGTGCTTTTTTGGTCTATTGCAATCAGAGCATCACCTAAGCTGATAAGCATCCTGACTCTCACAGACCTTAGGATTAGAAATACTGGCTTGTAATCATTCTGAGAGCACCTGGAGCAATCCAGAGGCCAAACTATATTACCCTGCATTGGTACAATATTGCTTTCCAGGAGAACCTGAAGGAATGCAGTAATTTGAATGGATGGGAGTTCACATGGAGGCTTCCACTGAATCTATTTCATCCAGAAAATCCAGGAGTGCAAACTGTAAGTTGTGACTCCATGAGCCTGTCTGAGAAAGAAGCATCCTCTTTAATTGCAAAGAATAAATTCCAGCTCGGTTTTCTTAACATTGCCTTTTCCTTTCCTCCTTACAAGTTTCCAAATGTCCAGATGTTCCAGTGCCCCCTCATTTCTTTCTGGAAGAGCAGTGCAGCACTAACAAAATCAAGAACACAAATCCTATTTCTGCCTCCAAATTCTCACATTACTTTGGCCAAGTCGATCCAAATTTTGACCTTGTGTCTAATTTAAGGCTGTGCCAACATGTTTTTCTGCAAAGCACTGGCTGCCTAAGGACCCATGAGCTGTACATAGGTGTGTATCTTTATATCTCTCTTTGTCAGGTCCTCTGGTCATGGAGCTGCTACACAAACAGCCCAGAAAGTTTCTAGGGAAGGTGAGTTTTTAGTTTACTGAAAGTACCAAACTAGAGGCATTTGCTGTTATTTTTCTGCTCATTTCTAATTTTGCTGTTATTTTTCTTCTCATTTCTAATTTTGTGTACTTTCTTGATATGACCACTGACATCTGAGGAGAAGAGATTGCTGACTGCAAACATATCTCTCTTTGGCAGAGTCATCCCTGTCATTTGTGCTGACTGTATGAATATCAGGTGGTTAATACAGCAAGGGAAGGTTTTATTTTTTCAAAGGGGGAAAAAAAAAAGCTTTCTCTGCATGGTGCTGGGTGAAAATATGGAATCTCCTTGAACAGTTCAGTTAAGAAGGAATTTTGAGTTCAAGTGAAAAATGCCTATTTTCAGTTACTCCCGTGTGGGTTTGAAGTTACTTTATTGAAGTAAGCAATTTATTTTTGTGTTACCTTGGGCTAAATGCTCAGAATTCATAGACCACTATGCATTTTTCCCTACTAAAAAGGCAGAATATCAAACTTTTTCGTGGTGAAGAAAGAGGCATTAGCAGTGTATTTGAATGGAAGCTTTAGCTCCCGAGCCACACAATTGCCAGGGAAATAGCACATGTGAGCACAGGGCTGCAGCCTGCCTACCTCGGG
>JAWMRA010000164.1:4235937-4339396 GCA_035584735.1 Pseudotriccus pelzelni
AGTAATTGCTTTTCTGGCTTGCAGTAGGTACCTTGTGGTGTGTTTCATTTAAAAGAAGGTCTTTTTCACATATATTTGGATATATATATCTCATATGAACACATAGATGCATGTGTATATATTCTGGCAATGAAAAAAAAAAAAGCGGGTAGAAAATACACAAGTGGATACACACATAAGTAAGGCCAAGAATGAGCCTAAGACAAATTTAAACACATTGAAAAAAACCTCCCCAATCCCCCAAATCATCGACTTTCGGTGTGTGAATTAGGCAGCCTAAAGTCAACCCAATTACCATCTCTGCAGTGTTGATTCTAATTCTTTTTGGATATTTTTATTCACTTCCTTGAGCTTCCCTTAGGCTGGTTTCTGAGTTTTGAAGTTAATTTTTAATTTTGGGAATGTTTGTTTTGGAAACTTCTGAATATTTGTAGTTTTCACGTAGACGCTATCATGGCTTAATGGACTTAGCCCACAGCTCTCTATCTCATACTAAATGAAGGCAAAATAAAAATCTCTTAAGCACTGATTTTATAATAACTCTGAAATTATGTGAATTGTATTTTTGCATAAAAATAGGAAGGCTTTTAAATTCAAAACTAAGGAAACCATCTCTGTTTATTCATAATCGCTGTTAAATCAAATTATTGGCTTGGGGTTTTTTTACTGTTAAAATTTTGACATAAAAATAGTTAAAATAACCCACTATACCATTTCAAATCTGGTGAGTTTTACAGGAGGCCACTGGTTATCATAAATAAATTTGAAGTAGCTCTAAATCTCTGTTGCAGTGTGGATTAAATTAGTTATTAATTACTAGTTAGTTGTTACCTTATCTAATAAGATTATTCTGATTTGGAGTTTCTTCTAAAATCACTGCAAACATAAAGAGAGGTAGAAGAAAATATCTTGAAATCTCTGCTCAACGGGCAGGATAAACAAAAGAAGAAATGGGAGAGAGAAAAGGACAGAGCTGATGGTACATTAAAAACCCCTATTGTCCTAACAGTCAACTTTGAAAAAGTTCAAAGAAACATAAAGCCTTTCTAGTGAGAGCTTTGAAGAGAAAGGGAATAAAAATTATCACTTTAAAACTGCAAACATATTCACTTGTGGCTCTATTACTCCAGCAAGACACCCACAGCTTCCCTCCACGCCAAAGGGAGTAGTGTACATTCACCAGCTGACTGACAAGACGAAATAACAACATTTTCTGTAGGGAGCTACATTTGATATCACTCCGTACAGTCTTTGATAATTCTATAAATCTAAAGTTGTGGCGTTTTTTTTCAAAACCACCAGTACCAAAGCTATTTTCTCTATTTGCATATACTCATCCTGTCCAGAAAAGTGCTAAAAATATGTTAAATGATTGTGGGTCCCTTTTTTACTACTTCTAATTTTAGAATTTTTCTACCAATAGAATCCTATAGTTTTGGTCCCGCCGCTGAAAAGAATTACATGAATTTCATGTTACTATGAATGAATGACATCTATAAGGTCCACAGTAGCAAGACCTTACATAAATTTGAAATATGTCAATAAAATTGAATCCATGCTAACGAAGTAATAATTCCTGAGCATTTTCACATTCTCTTAACAAGCAGAAGACAAAGATGAACCAAAGCTGAACCATGACTGCATATCACTATTTCAATATTATCTCAGCTTACTCCTTTAAACAAATTTGAATTCCATGAGCCAAGATGAGATTGGATCAGAAATGGGATGGAAGGAGCAGCAGCAGCTATTTTTCTGCAGCATGATCTCTCACAATGCATTCTTGCTGATAACTTTGGGGTGGGTTCTTTCTGTGCTGATGCACACAGTTTAATCTCTCACCTTGGAGTTAATTTTATACTGCAGTGGGCAGAGAAGCTATTATGGAGGGGCAGAGTGAAATTCAGATAAACTGGTTCCTTGTGCAAATATACAAGACCTGTAAGTGTCGAGTGCTGCTATAGTGCCAAGGCCTGTCTACCTGAGATGGTGAGGGAAGGTGGCTCAGCAGAGGGACACTAAAATCTGCAGAAATACAAATACGTGTCCTCAAACAGCCACAAGGCACTTCAGTCTAGAACTAAAAATGGCCAGAAATAGCAAGACCCGGAGCTGTAGGTATTAGGACCTTGGACTAAAAGTTGAGTGCCTCAGAAATATGAACAAAAAAAAAACAAACCCATGCACTGAGGGTGATGTGCTCTGATGTGAAACCAGAAGTCCTGATGACAGGGGTGTCCTGGGCTCAGCTGCCTGAGCTGAGCGGACAGCACAGTACCCATGTGGCCAGCAAGGAAGCCCAGAAGCATCTTGCAAAAGTAGCAGCCCATCACTGCTCTTCCAGGTAGGGCTTTCTCCTTTTAAAACCCAGTTGGATGAACAGGTATTACTGACCCAAACACAGCATCTTTTCTGAAGAAAAGATCCATTTCTAGACCCACACTAAGGACATGTGAACTCCTGTCCTCCTGTGCCAGGGGATGCCTGGTTGGAGGAACACCCTCCATATGTCCTGTTTCAACTTCCCAGAGCATCAGAAGTGGGGAGGAACAGGATCTTCTGAGTTTAACATTTAGGGCTCTTGGTTAGTATAAAGGAGCTCTGGTTTCATTTGTTGCTCCCATACGTCTTTATAAATAGTTATCAGATACATGGAGGTAACTGATTAACAGAGCAGTATCAGACATAACAGGGAAGGACACAATCAAGAGAGAAAAAAATTTTAAAAAGAGCATTTTGAGATGTCTAAGAGGCTTGTTTTCTTCACAAAGAGATGGGTACTGCAAGGTAAGTCTATTACTTCTCCACAAATGGGATAACTGATATCTGAGCACATTCTGCAGCACAGAATAAACTGGGTGGAACTCTGAGGAATTCAGTTTGAACTAGCAGTGATTTTTTTTCCACTCCTCTTCTCAATGGCTTTTCTGTAGGAACAGGATGTGTTTAGGGGAGAAGTAATGTAGGGCTATGGTGACTCTAGTTTTTCTCCTGGAATTCCTCAGGTGAGAGGCAGGTGCTGGAAATTAATCAGAACTCCTGCACCAAGGTTACTAGTTTTCTTCAAATAAAGCTGCTCTTACAAATATTCTCCTAATTCATTATATTTATCTTGACCACAACCCAGATTTAGATCTAGTAATTCTTGGCTCATCAAGTACAAAGAAACCTATCAATCCAGTTTGGACAAATATCGTGATGCACCCCAGTATTGGGGTGTGGATTAAAGCCTTATTTGCAGGATCAGAGCTTTGGCTGTATACGCTGTGAATGGAATATTCTTGGCATTTCTGATGGAAAGAAGAGAGACGAGTTTACTGAGTAGGTGCTTCCTGACTGTGTTCCCCACCCAGAGTCTTTACATAGCTTGTTGGTTTTACTGGTATGGAACTGGAGCAATACTGTGCTGGGTTGCTGCCGAGCTGAGGGCATTATTAGAACTGCATTTCAAGGTTTACACTTTGAGTGCTCTTTCACGCAGCTTCAGATTTTGCCTGAAATGTGGTAATGATCGAGAAATGTCTAAAAATAATACTTTGCACCTAAAACCTATAAATCTTACCTAATGCTGCCTTTCAGCTGAGACAGGTACATTTGCAATGGGAAACCAAAGCCTTTGGTCCTTCTGGCTACAGCACAGATTCAAATAGAGAGGGGAGAGGAAGACAAAGTCTTGTTCTTGCCTGTTGTTTGTTATTGCTGTTGGGATTCACATCTATTCCTACTGACACCTCAAGACCTGAGCAAGATGGGAACCATGGCACAAATATGAAATACAAGAATCTACACAGGGTTGTGGCAGACAGGGCTGAGTGAGGCGGCAGCAAATCTGTGAGGGCTGCAAATATTTTTTCCTCTAGTCTTGAGTAAGGGTTGCTCTAAGCAGTAGGAAAGTATGAAAACAGGTGCTAAGGTGAAGAGACTGAGAGAAGCTGGCAGGGGAGAAGATCGACAGAAATTTTGTTTGTATGAGTTACGACCAGTCAATGCAAAGCATTTAGAAAGTGTCAGACTCAAGTTTGGGACTCAGGATTTCATTTTTTTTCATCTTTCTGTTCATAACTTACTGTAATTTCACTGAAATTTAACATATGGTTGAAGGGAATCATAAGTTAACTAATAATCATTAGGCCCAAACTAAATTGGTTTTGCCTGTAAGGAGCACAAAAATAAACCAAGTTCATCTCTGGATATAAAAGAAATTTCAAAGCAGAGTTATAATTTAAACATCTTTTGACTTAAAGCCAAAACGTTTTTCCTGTTTAATTTGAGTGAGGTTGGAGATCAATTTTTGTTCCTCCAGATCCACTTTTTTACATCCTTAATTTATTAGTTTGGAAAATAAAAGGCATATAATTTCCATAGCTATGTCTATATTTTTGCAATTTAAGGATCAAAACATGTAAATTCTATCTTGAAATTATTGAATATTTTAACCTTCTCATCTGAGACCTTCAGTGTATGATTGTACAGGTGAACACTGGCTCCCTAAGAAGATCCAAAATGCAAATCCCCCTCAGTAAGCCAATTTTTATTCAAAGAAGTAAAACTAGTAACTAAACCACTTTTTTTTTTTTGGTCACCATCATTAGGTGGGAGAGGTATGAATACTGGGCAGGAGTAAGACACCTGCATGTTACACTGCCAGATATTCTCATATTCCCCTGTTGAGCATATTGTGAATAACAGCTTTTGATATATTTCTCCAGCCATATTCAAGGAAAAATTGTTGTCTTTATCAACAGAGGCAAAAGAAATCTTTTTCTCTTTCTCCATTTGCTCAGATCTCATATTTCTGTGGCTGCTATAGAAAGCTATTACTGGAACTCATATCTAATAAGTTTTCTTCTCCATCACAAAATAAGCCCCTAATACCCAGTATTCCAAGGTGTTTGTTTTAGATATTGTTCTCCATGATCTCTTTCTTCTTCTTCTTTTTTTTTTTTTTTCTTTTAACCTGCAACAGGGTCAAGGTTTTATTTTCTCTCCAGACACCTTCTAACTTCAAAGTTTCTGAATTTAATATAATTCCTCCATTGTCAAGCATCAGCCACCACGATACACAGCAATCCACTCTTGTTTCACTTTTGCTCTCTTGTGAAGCTGAACAGTTCCTGATTCCTGTGTATCTGACAAGGACCAGTGTCAGGTACGTGCCTCAGACTGTGCATAACCTGATAATGCATCATTTATGTTATTGTCCTGTCAGGGTTATGGATTCCAAAATGTAAGAAGCACTGTATGACACACATCTACTTTTTTCCCCACTCCCTTAAGTGAAATAAAGGAAGATGTATTAAAAGCAGAAATGTTAGCTGAATTACACCCCATCAGGAGAGTTTTATATATCAAACAAAAAAAAGAATCATGTTTTTAATTATGCAGAGTGAAGTGCAATAGTAAACTCAAAGAATTTTTTTATCTTAATGCTTAAATGTTCAGCTAGATATAAGAAAGGCACATAAATAAATGATAAGTTGATTACTTTGAAAGCTAATTTGAAATTTGTGTGCTGTGCTACTGACAGTGAGTGTCCTGAATTGGCCCAGGAGACACAGCTTAATGTAGAAAACACAATAACAGTTTGTAGATTCACCTGATAATGAGATGGGAGGGTTGGAGTGTGTTCAAAGTACCAAAGTGGTTTTGTCCACGTGAAAATAAAGCCATTGCATAATTTGTTACAACATGTTTGTGAGATTTCTAACAATGGAACAGCAAGGGAGAAAATAACTCAAAATTCAGCAGTTAAATCTGGCTTGGACTTGACAAATGTACACAGAATAATACGATCCTGATTTTCTTGTGTTGAGTATTTCATTGTACCATAAAAAATGTGTTTAGCTGGTTCTCCACTTCCTGCCTCCATTTCTACCAGACATTGCTCTGTACAGATGGACGCTCACACTTCACCACTGATTTCCCAGTGTCTTTTAAGGTACTTGAAACTGGTATAACAAGTGGCAGAGCGTGGCTTTTATGGTCTGGCTTTAGAATTATAACTATTCTTCATGCATTGTGTGATCCCCTGCTCCAAAAAGGGAGCTCCTACACTGATTCAGTCCTTTTCTTCGGGTGTCATCGTGTCTCCTTCAGTCTGCCCTGTTGCTCTCGCTCAGGTGCTGGCATTTGTGGGCTCCTGGCAGGCTCACAGGTCCTTTCCATGCCACCCAGCAGGATGAGCATTGTCTTCAACAGCTGAAGGCATGGCAGGCAGGGAACAGCACAGCCCTTCTTTCTGCAGCCTATGGACAGAGCAGGTGTTACTGAGGGTTAACACATCAAGGAATGGGATGTGAAGCTGGCATCTGAATCCCTGTTTGCATTACAACTCTGCTGTTTGATTACAAAATCAGGGTTAGCCATTTACCTTTGGAAACCTCACTCCCCTCCAAGGAAATTGCTGTGCCCTGGAAGTCTCCATGAGTATCGGCTTATGATGCCCTTCTGGGGATAGAGATATTTGGCTTAAGTGAGAAAGGCTTTTGTGTATTGCATGGAAAAGACAGCCTTTTCCCTCCACAGCTATTTTACTGAGCCATGCAGGCACTGAAATCAGTTGCTCTTTGGAAAAACCTGGGGACAAATGGGGAATATTTGATCCAGCAATGCATGCTTTTCCTTAGCTCCTCTCCTGGAGGAATGGGTAAATGAGTGAGGCAACCAAAGGCAAGGCCTGAGAGTTTTAGGACAAAACTAGCACCCAGGAGAAGATCAGGACCTTGCCCCAAAGGTATTGACATTTCCACATTCTGCCTTGAATGACCTTATCCTTGGCAGTCCGGCTCCATCTGTGCTCCAGCCTTAGCAGGGTGGATGTTTCCTACCAGACTTCTGCAAAATTAGGAAGGCAATTTTACTTCTGCCTTGAATTGCCGTAATTAAGACGCTTTTTGCATCTGATGTCCCTCTGTGACACACAGATCACGTGTCCTGGATCATCCTCCTGCTCCTTCCCCTGCCACACACCACCCACCCCTGCCCGCACTGGCTGCCTGCTGCACTGTGCAGGGAAGGGCAGCATGTGCTTCATAACCAGGAGCATCTCCCCTCCATAATTCAGGATGGATGGGTGGCCAGCTGCAGTTTGAAAGATGACAGACAGAGATGCAGCTCATGTGAGGGACGTGAGGGTGGGGAGAACAACACAGGCCAAATCCCCCTGGATCTGGGTGTGTTCCTGGGAGGTTTTGGTCCTGGTCTAGAACTGCTGCCATAGCTTCTTGGCTGCTCCATGCACTCACTCCCCCAGAGAACAATGCAATGAGACTGCATCTTTAGGAAGCTCAGATAAGCCCTGAATTTGGAGATTCCACCTTGGTTTGCCCAAGTCCTCAGAGAGGAGCACATGTCCCTTCCTGAGGTGGTAATAAAGAATGTGGGTCCCAGGAAGCGATTCATGGTGCTGAATCCCAGGGCTGACATCCCAGAACCCTGGGAAGGAGGCCAGTGTGTCTTTTGAATCTGAATTTCAGGCTCTAGGGTGCCAGGATTTTGTTAAATAGATCTCATTCTCTATGCGCCGGACCAGATCATGCACTTTGAACGTATCACTCAAGCCGCTGACAACAGGGTTCAGCGAGCTGAACCTGCAGGATCAAACTCTGCCTCATATGTAAAGTCTGAGCTCAGGCAGCAGGCTGGGCTTTAAAGAGAGAAAATCTCATATTTATTCATGATTTAATTAGGAGAGACCAGACTTTTCAGCCTGTTTTGAATATACATGAAAACAAATATATAGATAAGACTATCATTCCTTTTATCAACTCTGTGCTTCTGAACAAAACAGCAATTTCAAATATTCTAGATAGAGTGATTTAATCCACCACTGGGGTCTGACCCTTCTTTTCCCATATAGGGATTAAGAGCGTGGTGTTACAGGTTTGAATCCTGAACACCAAATAAAAGACACATGAAAAGCAAAAAAATCTCTCACTGAATTTTGTTCAAGCCTTGTTTGAACACAAACCTCCCCATGCTCTGGGTTTTATTCATTAAAATAAAGCACACAAAATAACTCTCACCTACTATTATTAATCATAAGGATTTGCTCAGGAAAACAAATATACTTGGGCTTTCAGAACAAATCAATTCAGAGAAAGGGAATATTTTGGCTGCCATGGCAGCCCAGAAGAGTGTAAAAACAAACATCTTTGCTGCTGCCAGTTTGCAGCTGAATCCGCGACGGACTGTTGGTGATGTGTGATGCTAAACAGCAATTGTTTAATCGCTTCTGTTCCCCTGGGCTGAGACTAAAAATGATGCCTCTGAAGCACTTTGTCTACGAGCAGGTAGAAACAATTTGATCACATCCTTTACGGCTGCAGCGGAGATGGAGCCATAGGAAGTATCAGCAACACGTTTCACAAAGAATCTAAATATTGAGCAGGAGTGAGAGTGTGTTGATCGTGACATCTAAGTGGTATAAGTGATCTGCTATAAAACATATCACCCTCTCCAACAGAAAAGGGAAGAGCGTTGCTTAAAGCTGTATAATTTTTCTGGTTTCTTTCTCTGCTGCAGACTTAACTCTGGGGCTCATGTCCCCACTTTCTATGAAAGGCGTGGATTATCCTGAAGGATGTAGGTGATTGAATGAAAGCATTTTGAGTGTGGGTATTTCTGGAATTGTTTATTGGACTTGCTGCTGGTTTGTTGTAGTTGAGGGCTCTACTGTGACCTTCTCCCAGGGAAAGCAAAATTTAATACAGAGAGAGTTGCCAGGAAGAGAGCGTGACATTGTCTCACTCAACAAGATCTCAACCGTGGCCTCCTCGCAATTCTCCACAAACAAAGAGCCACCATTCCTCTACACCTGGGCTTTTACAGCATACCTGCATCTTGTAATACAGAAACAATTCCTATCGTAAACGTTCAAGTAGTAACTCCTGCAGAAAAACATTCATTTCAGCAACATGAAGATATTCCCTCGGTCAAACTGTGATGTAACTCCGCGTAAACCAGAAAATTATGCGAACGAGAAACTTGACCTAATAGAAAAAGCAAACACTTAAACCTCCAGCACAGAGAGTAATAGCCCAGCTCCACAGATGTCAATGGAAATTTTACTATTGACTTCCATAGGGCCAGCATCTCACCCATATCTGCATAGATGATTAATAGTTCCCCTGCCTTTCAATATCCTCTCTGGCTAACAATAAATTATCTCTGCCAGTGATTACTTTTAAGATGTAGCTCATAAAAATGCTTGTGAAAAGCAAATAGTTTTGCCTTTGGGAGATACTATATTAAAGTAAGTGTTGGATATTTTTGAAATCTTCCCCAGATGGATTGCCATAGCGTACTACAAGATCTTACTGCCTTCATTTCAGATAACCCCCGCGTGCTTATTTGGGATATTATTATTTGAGACAATTGCCCTGCTGTAGTGTCATCCTTGTAGATTTTTTTTTCCAAAAGGAAGGAGTTAAGCTTTCTATTACAGTTTTTTTAATATGAGTGTTTGTTAAAGGGTTTTTTCTCCATTCTGGTTTATGTGTTTGCAGAGATATCCTTGTTTACTTTGAGGAATTACATAAATGCTATTCTTAGTTTTGTCTTTTTATTTATTTATTTATTTATTTTTACATGCACTTGTACCCCTAAGAAATAGTGCTCAGTACAAGTTAATGGGGAGAATCTGATAGTTTAAGTTTATATTCATAGTCTAAAAGTATTGGTCAAGTGCCAGTCTAAGGATGTACACTACTACCAGGACAAAGCCTGACTGATAAAGAAGTAAATAAGATCTGATTTCAAAAGCTGCAGGAGCCCTTCATTCAGTAATCCTCTGATGGGCCAAGGGCTATTTAGTGCCTCTTTCCATCAGCTAAGTCATTTCCTCTCCCACTCCTGCTTCTCCTTTCCTTTTTTTGTTGATTTGGATAAGCTTTTAAGATCAGCTGGAGAAGGCTTCCCCCAGGACCAGTATTCCCAACCAGTCCAGACAGCAATGACTTCCCCTTCTGTTCATTTCTTCATTTTCCATTTCTGTCTTTCCTTGCTCTCTGTTTCATTTACTCTCTCTTCAATCCTCTGCATTCTCATTCAGAGGAAGGGCACCAGGTTGCTGGTTTACACAAGGCTTCTGCATGTTTTAAGATAGACAAGGTGTAAACTGCAATGCAAGCGATGTCTTCTTGGCTCACGTGTGATACTGCAGAACTACTCCTTGGGGACTCCTGTAGTGACTTCCACTTTCTCTATTGAGAAAATAATAATAATTCACTACTACCCTTCGTTTCTAATCACTTAGTCTTTATCCATGAAAGAATTTCCTCTGTCATACTGCTTCAATTTTCTTTTAAGACTTCTAAGACAGAATCCTTGAAAGCCCTTTGGGAAAGGAACAAGCAGATGTTGAACTGTGTCCCTCTTCCATGGAGAAGAGGAGCTGAGCCCCATTTTTCTACCTTAGCAGAGAAAATCTGTCATGTTGTCATCAAGGAAAAGGACTGGAAAACAACAAGTTCATATTCATATTCTCATGATTAGAGCTAAAAGTGAAGCTCCAGTACCTCAAGACAAGTCCCTCACAGCCACAGACATACACGTATTTTTGACATCATCTGGTCTCCTTTGCTGCTGTTCCAGTATTGAATAAAAATTTTGAAACCCTTGAAGTTATTTTGCACATGTAACTGGCATTGGATATTACCTAATATCAAGTGCCCTTTGATTTCTGTGTGAGTGCACAGCTTGCTGCTGTTCTCTCTTTAGATGAGCTGCTCAGGTCATTGAAGGGAGTACCCAGCTGAACCAGGAATACCAGAACAAGAGGTTGGTTTAACATCAAGGCCTTTTGTCTCTCTACTCTTCTTCTCCCCCACCAGCACTACCTGTATCTTCATTCCAGGTAAAGAACATGGCAGAGTCTGTACTGCTCAGAGGAGGAGGATACCCATCCTTTAGAGCAGGGAGAAAGAGGGGAAGAGGATCAATGGGTGTTTTGAATCAGAATCACATTTGTCAAGAATAATCTAAGCCCCAAGCAGTGATTTTAAAGCTATTATCAGTGAAGATCTACTTAGCAACTTGCTCAAGGAAACTTCTCCTAGATCTACTCAGAGCTTGGGGAGAGAAATAGTCCGTGTCCCACCCCCAAGTGAGTAAAAGTCTTTCCTGTGAGAGAAGGCAAACAGCAAATGAGCTGGACTTCAAACCAAGGAGAGTCAAAGTCATTCTGTGGGAATAGTCACTCTTCAGTTTTAGATCAGGGATTGAATTTAATGTACAAAGCCATGTTATTCTCATTTGTGTACTTGCACTGATAGCATATCTGTCTACTTTTGCTATAAGGAAGAGGTATAAAGATGAGTGTGAGCTTTGTTTAGAGGTTGCATTTGGCTTTTCTCACAGCATCATTAACTGCACTTTCTCTTTTCCAGCTCTCCTTCTCCTCCATGTAGCAATTCCCGAGTTTCATTGTTATTCCATCTCCTGACATGGAAGAGTAAATGCTGTGATTCCCTAACAGCATTAGCCAAATAAGCCTGAGGGAATTAACCCCTCAGAGGGTTTCTGTTCCATATTGAAGCATCTCTAACATATTTCTCGATGACTGCACCTCTTGAACTTTTTTTTAAGATATCACAGTTGATTTTTTTTTTCTCAGTACTTTCCTCTGCTCTTTCTGTCACCTTCCTTCTTCATGCTCCATAAGTGGATTTATGCAGACATAAGAAGCTCCAAAGGTAGGTGGGTATGTGACAAGGAGGTATTTGACCCCTCCTAAGGTCATATGTGTGAAGTTTCATTGCCTACAAAGCACATTTACTATAACATCAACCAGCAGATAAAACAACTATATTTTAGTGTTCTCTCAAAGAGGAGTGGAAGGCAGTTATAAAATGAGAGATACTATCAGAAGCTTAAAATTCCTACTTTTTGGGTATGCCTCATAATTATGTGTTGATTTTTTATTTGTAATAGAATTTATGATGTTATATAAATTCTTTTATTTTGAGAATTATATAATTTCAAGTTACAGGCTTTCTCAGTTTCTATTTTATAAAAATTTGAATTCTTTGCTAATTCTTTTGGAAAAGTAACTGTTCTGCTTTTTAAAATATGCCTAATCTATGAGAGAAAAAAATCTGTCAATTTAAGTAGCCACATTTAAATAAGTTATATTTAGAATTAACTGAAGTCTCAACCCTACTAAACACAGACAGCCTTCAAAAAATAAAATATAATTTAAATACTGACAGGCATTACAGTTATGTCAACTCTTGTGACGTACCTCTGTGACATATATCTGGATTTGGAGGAGGGGAACATTGTTTTTTTAAGGTTTTAGGCTCCTTTTCCCCAAGACTGAAAGATTTTTGGGTTTATGCCTAGTTTAAAAAGATGATTTGAGCAGTTGCCTATGGGGGGCACTCCAGGACTGCAAACAGATCCCTGTCCTCCCAAAGTTGTCAGATTGTGCAGCGCTGGGATGGGGCAGACCCCGGGGCACATTCTCACATTACCTTTCATATAAAGAACAAAAGTGAGTAAAATAAACTAAACCATTTATTTTTATTTTTTTTTTACCTTTTTTTTGTCGCAGCCTCACTATTCCCCGACGAAAGACAAAGTGGTTTTAAAAGGTGCATTTAAATGACATTCAGAGGCTGATTATGCTATAAGTGTAAAAGCACCGCTCAGACTGTGGGGCTTGTCTGCGTTTTTAAGCTCCAAACAAGGCACCTCGTACGTGATGTTTCAATGGTAGAGACAATTGTTATTCACCTACTGAGTTTTTGGGATTGTTTTAAACTCTAATGACATTCACATGCTCCGTTCTTGCCTTTATGGAGTGAAACAATTATTTATGCAATTTGTTATGACTTTTTTTTTTCTTTTCCTGCCTCGAAGGAAAATTTTGCCTACTGTTGTAGCAGTGGCTGTTTGCCACAGCAGTCATTTGGACAGCTACCGTAAAGCCTTTATCTGATGGCAAAAATCTTGCACCAGATGTTCCTTTATTTGATCTGTTTTATGATTAATCAGATTTAGCTCAAAACCAGAATGAAAATCCCGCTATGGCACCTGGCTGCCACCACATAATAATTTGCTTTGAAGTGGAGGGGAAGGCTCATTTATTCTTTGAAACGCTGTGGTGCAGACCCATAAGTTTTCCTTCTGATACATTTTGGAGGAAGAGACTGCAAAAGTGAATATAATAGCTGTCAGCAGGATAATTTTCCAAACATCTCAAACTGGTAAATACCACTAAATTCTCCTAAAGGAACCGCTAAAGGAAGTTTGGAGAGCAAACAGTTCTGCACACAAGTTCTCACGCCTGGCCAGGACACAATGATGCCACTTCAGTAGGGCTGGGATGGAGTCTGGGATGATGCACCACCATCCATAGGGCTAAACCCCATCCAAGTAATAAAATTCCATTTCTCCAAAGAATAAAAAATGTGCCAAAAGGAAAGTGCTTGTACAGGCTTCTTCAGTAATGCGTATGTCTAAAGTTTATCAAGGGGGGAAATTTTAGGCATTTATAAGACTGATGAGTCAAGGACATGTGAAGGTATGTTTGGGATGGAAAGGGAGCACTTCCCTTAGGAAAAGCACCTAAAATATAAATGTGAAGTGGCATCACTTCTTTGCTGCAAAACAAGATATTTTTGGCAGGTGGAGCTGATATAAAACAGAGGGTAGCAACTGCACTTTATTAATAATAAATGGATCTATTACAATTGATTTTATTGTTGTAAGGACAAATGATTTATGTATTCCCAGGGCATGCCAAATAACCATTGGCTTCCCAGGTTTGTCAGTGCAGGCACACCTTTTTGCACAGCATACCATCTTTTCTTCATGATCTGCTGTACAACTGTGAATACACCACTGATAAATATCATAACAGGATCCATTTGCAATACTTATTAAGTATCTCTGATTTCAGCACCACCAGGTGTAAGCCTTAAAAAAACCTTTTTGTTTTTCAGATGTTACCTCTGTGCTTCTGGCGAATGGCAAATATATGCTCCTTGAGAGCAGTAAAATATGGAAACCTAATAGGAGACTGTGGAAATGGATAATGACTTCTGTGGAATGACATTATGCATTATGCATTATTATTATTTTAATCATTTGCTATCACTGAGAAAGATCCCACTAGGTTATTCCTGATACCGTGTTTAGGAAATAAAAGAGGTAGATAAAGCTGTACACTTTACTTCACAACACTTACAAGATGAAATTGAAAATTTCATAAATAGGTTGCATTGAGATCTAATAAAAAAAGAGATGAGTTCTCTCCTTAGGCAATTTTCATGTAGGTTTCTGAATAGGTGCTGTGTGAATGCTATAAACTATGGAATTAATCCAAAGTTACTAATGGTAGGACTGGTTCCCTCTGCCACCCCTTGGTAGTACTGTAGAGGCACTTAGGTGTCCAAATCTCAATCATTTCAGTAACTGGACCTTCAGGACTAATGATGTAGAATAAATTCATAATTACCTCTAAAGATGTGCTCATGGATATTTGTCAGATGATCTCCAGGTGTCCACTGTCTCGGAAAATCCCATTTTATTAAGCAAAGGTAATTTTATTATGGTTCTCAAAGTTACAGAATATATTCACTGCAGAATAAACTGGAGAAAGAAGTACTTTGAACTGGTTAATATGCACCATGGTCTGGACAAAAATTTTACCAGGGGAGTTTGAAACAGATTGAATCCATTTTTCTGTCTTTTTTCTACTTTTCATACTTTTTTCTGAGCACTGGTCATAAACATTATTTTTTCGGACCAGGGGTTTCTACTCCATGAATTTGATCTCTCCCTGCATGTGGGTGCAGCATGACTGAGTACAACAGGATGGCAGGTAAAGAAGTTGGCCTATTTTATATAAGTACCTTAACATATGATGTAATAAAATAATTTGGAAATTTCTTTTGAAAGAGATGCGCTTTTTTTTTTTCCCCCTCAAAATTGTCCTTTAAACAGACTTCAAAAGGTGATGAGTTCTTTTCTGTTCTAATAACTTTTATGAGCCTATTTTTATGAGAAACAAACCTTGCAATCAGCATTAAGATTTCCCATTTATGCCTTCGCTAAAGCATATCCAGTTAACTACAGAATGTCACTTGTCCTGAGCAGATGTCTGGGTATCAAAAGCTGGTGTTGAGCTGCCCTTTAGCAGACTTGCATCAGTTCACTGCATTTCACCTGAACCAGAGTATGGTCCAGCACCACCTCTCAAGTATTTTCCAGGAAAAGTAATATTAGAGAATTTCTTTAGGAAGATGAAGATTAGAACAGATCAAGGTCAAGGGTTCCAGGTTTAGAACTTTGGGGTTTTCTTATCCCGTTTAATGTTGCACTTGGGAGGCAGGTCTTCACTCTGACCTGTTTTTATGTGGTTTTTAATACCTCCCAGTTTCTGTATTAAAGCCACGCCAAACCACCTCGAATGTCAGGCAGCAATTTCCATCTGTGACACTTGGTATGCAAATATACACATTACAGGTCACTCACATGGAGAACCTTTCCTGCATCTGTTGAACATGCACATTCGGAAAGTCTTTAATAATGAAGCCACCGTTGCACTGCAGTAATGAAAAATTCCTTTAGGGATCTTTTCCCCAGCAGGGACAGCGTGTAATGCAAACCCCTGAATTCAGAAAGGGTGGGTGTTTTTCTTCTTTTTTTTTTTTTAATCTTTGGTCTTTCTTCCCTTCTCGATTCTCTCAAATACTTTCTCCCTTCTTTCTGCTCCTGTGTCAGCTGCTGCCTGGCAACTTTTCTCTGTCTGGTGGGACAGGGCAGGGCACCCGACTGCCTTTGGACTGGCTGCCAGCACCATTCCCTAGCAACCCAGTCGGGCACTCGTGATGCTCCCCAAAGGGCCGCACACATCGCCAGCAACCTTCACACCTACTGCCCCTGTCACATCAGGCAGTGGGGGAATCATCAAGGTCATCAATATCCCTACCCACACACCTACTCAAAGGCCGTGGCTGATACACAATAAATAACAGCACAACCCAATTTTCAGCGATGCAATCAAGGTAGTTTCATAGTGACTAGTGCCAGAATCACCTTTTGCTGATAATTAAGATTCCTGCGTTGTGTTATACCAGCGAGTACAAATGCTTGGTTCTACTTTGTTTAATTTATCTCAATAAGAGATTTCATAATATTCTATAGCTTGATGAATTAATTTATTTAACTTGTCAGAGTTAATAACTCTGATTAGAAGGAAGAAGTTATAAAGTACCGTAGGTGCAAACAGATCTCTAGCAGCAGTTTTAACTTTGAATTTACTTCCGACAAACACTTCACTCCAGTCTCCTATATAATTAAGTTTTTTCTGGCTGTAACAAGGAAAAGAGATTCCCTCAATTCCTTTCTGTCTCTCTCCTCTCTATCTGCTCTCTGTTCAACTCCCCAGTGCTTCTGATTTGGTTCTGTCTAATGGGAGTGACTGGAGACTTCAATAAACATTTGACAAACCAGTCTAGTTCCTGCTCTGTGTATCTGCCACTCGCCCTGCATGTCTCAGCGTTCAGCCACCACGCAGAAATCTGAACAAAGTTGTGTGCCTGCAAACAACAGCAGGGAGGCTGGAAATTAAGAAACTGCTTCCAGCAAAAATCGCCATTCCTTTTTTTTTTCTCAAGCCTGAGGTTTAGGGAAAGCATGTCATACAGCAGGTGGTTGCTTAAGGCATCTGAATTATAATACATGTACAGACACTGTTTGGATTCCAATCACTTCTGAAAGCATTTTTAGGTTTATTCATATAAGGTATACATTAAAACTTTCATACAGGTCGTGGTGCAGCCTTTTTTTGATGTGGAAAGGAGATATGAGAGTAGCAGTTACTTCTGTGTATTTTCACTGTATTGTTGAGGTTGTCCCATCCCATCATATAGAGATGTCCCATCCTTCCATCATTTCACAGCAAGCAATGTTTAATGGAAATGATGCTGAGGGGAGTGATTATCAAAGGTCAACTTCTATTTGTTCAGCAGCCTGTATTTGAAAACCAGGCTTCTATGAGAATTATCACCTCATAGCACTATCTTAAAGCAAGCCACATTTTTGGGCAGCAATTTGACAAATGATTACTTACAGGTAATTGGGTTTTTGGTCATAATTCTGGCTGCATACTCTGTATTGACACTTTATGTCCTGTAAACAAGGAGGCCATTGACTTTTATTATGACTATGATTTAAATATTTTAATGAGTTTATGTGCATATGTGATCAACAGTATTGAAAGCAAGACCAATCAATTCTTCAAAGCCTCCCTTAAATGTTCATGTTTAAAATGGGCACTAAATGGCACCACATCATTAAAGGAAATTATTCAAGGAGAGTAGTGAGGACTGTTGTTAAATAAGTGTGGAATAAGAATGAAAAGGAGCAAATTAGATGGTCGAAAAGCAGGATTTTAGCTGAGGTGCTTTTGTGAGGAGGCAGGAAAGGGCAGCATGCCAATTAACAGATAATGTTTTGGGGGAAAGCCTGACCACTTGTAACCTTGCAGACTTTGAGACTTTTGCAGAAGATGCAAGAAGTCAAGATGAAAGAAGGCTGCTCTGTAAAGACAGTTCTGTATCCCGAGAATTCTGGGACAACATGTTCACTGTGAATATGTGCCTTTATACCATGTGACAGTCCTGGCATGTGGGAAATGTCACTGATTTTAGCAGGAGTTCCTTAAAACTTGGAATTCCCTTGTTTTCCTTCACACATTTTCTCACTTGGCTTTACCATCTACATATTTTCCCATTTGAAATGCAAAAGGTTGCTCAAATAAAATAACAGTTAATGCCTAAGAGCCGCGTAGGTAGCTTGGAGGGGTTGCAGGAGGACACAGAACAATCTCATCCATAAACAACGGTGGAATGATGTTCCAATGTGACATTCAGCATGACTTCATTTTGGTTATAAAAAAACTGATTTCCAAGACCATGGACACTGCCAGATTTTTTAGCCTTAATTCAGATCTGTTTCTGTATTAGCAAAGGTTTCTACTCTGGGATCCATAATTCTGCTCAGTTTAAATACTAATTGACTGAAGGGGAATTACACAGGCTTTAAAGGCAGTGGCTAAATGCAGAATTTGATCCAACTATATTTTTTCCTTCGGCTATAAATTGTTTGCAGTAATAAAGTGACCTGCACCCTACTGTGAGTCCTGCCAGTCCCTGACCTCAGAGGTGACCCTGGGACCCAGGCTGGGCTCTTTGGTTCTTGGGCAACAGGGTCCTTCCCACAGCTTAACAGAATTAATGAAATATTTTGACATTTATCCTAGGTTATGTATTGTTCTGTCTTTCAGCATCACTTGGTCTTTCTGGCCCTGGAAGCTTCTTGGCCATGCTGCTTCATATAAAAGATATTTAGGTTCTGTGCTGTGGGTATAAACATGGGGGTGAAAGAGCTGAGGCTTTACCCTTGGAACATGAAGGTCTCAGCCATCAATTTTAACGCCTGGCTGTCTTTGGAGAAAACTAATATCTGAGGATGATGCAAAGCTTTGATACCTTTCACTTGTTAAAGGGCCTGGTTTAAAAAAATAAATGTGGGAAGTTGCAATAAGCAAACTGTATTTATGGTATGGGACAATTTCAAGGTAATACCCTCATGTAAAGTTACAAAAGCCAAAGCAGTGAACAAGTATTGGCTGGGAGCTCAGACCTGCTTCAAGACGAATAAGAGCACTTACAGTAAATTGGGTAACCGCTGGTTTTTAGGGATGGCATTGTGTTATTAAAGTAGTATGTATGATCCCTTTCCTTTCATTGTGAATTAGTGAAAAAAACCACCACATTTTCAAGGCGAGGTTGGATGGGGCTTGGAGCAGCCTGGTCTAGCGGAAAGTGTCCCTGCCCATGGCAGGGAAGTGGAACGAAACGATCTTTAAGGTCCCTTCCAACCCAAACCGTTCCATGATTCTATGAAGCATCATGAACCAAAGTCAAGTTTGGCAGAGAAGCTTTGGAAGTCAACTTTTCATCCACAGCCCAAAGACATGCATCCTCTTCCCTAAGCACTGCCATCCCTGCAGCTTTACATGGCACATGGGCTTGTGGGGTTTCTTTTTTTTTATTAATCTTTTTTTTTTTCTTTTTGCTGACTCACACCCCTCCCCCCCCCAGCCTCCCACCAGTTTACCTTTATGAACTTAAAACCAAAAAATCACCTCAGATTTTCAAGAGAAAACCTACAGCCCCAAGCGGGGCAGGAGGGGACAGGGACAGGGGCTGAGGGGCGCATCCCGTGAGGCGGCTTCGCTCTCGGCGCTCAGCGCGCTGGGCGGTGCGGGGCTGTGCGGGGCGGTGCAGGGAGGTGTGCGGGGAGGTGTGAAGAGGTGCGGGGCAGTGCAGGACAGTACACGGGGCAGTGTGCGGAGCCGTGCGGGACCGTGCCGGGCGAGGGTGTGCGGGACAGCGCTGGGCGCTGTAGGGCGGTGAGCGGGGCGGTGCGTGACTGTGCGGGGCAGTGCGGGCAGGGAGGTGCGCGGGGCGGTGCGCGGCCGCACGGGGGCCGTGCGGGGCGGTGCGCGGGGCGGTGCGGGGCGGTGCGCGGGGCGGAGCGCGGCTCTGCCGGCCGCCGGCGCCCCGCGCTGCCCGCTCGCTGCGTGCGGCGAGCCCAGCCGCGCTCCGCGCTCCGAAGTGCCGGCGGTGCCCGCGGCTCCTCCCGCACAGGCTCCGCCGCTCCGCGCCCGCGGCCGACAGGCTCGGCTCCTGCCTCTCCTCCCTCGCTCCCGCCGCGATGTCCGCGCTGCTCCTGGCGCTGGCGACGCTCTGGGGATTACCGCCCGTCGCGGAGGCGCTGGCAGCGGCAGCCCGCGGAGGTAAGGGCGCGTCCGCGGAAGGGCGTGGGGTCGCGGGACTTCCCGCCGCTGCCGGCTTCTCCCGGGCAATAAGTTTTGCTCCTCGGCGCCTTGCGCGGGGCGGGCGCGGCCGCGGAGCGCTCCCCTTTTCCAATTCCCTTTCGCCGCGCTCCCCTCTCCGCGGTCCCTGTTCGCGTTCGCCTCTCCGCGCTCCCGCACGACCGGGATGCGGGGCGAGCCCTCGGCGGCGACGCGTGTATGGAGGCGAGGAGCGGGATGATGTCCCGCAGGAATCTGGGTTGCCTCACCGCGCACTACCCGCGGGGTGCGTTCCGCGGAACCTCCGCCGCTGCTGCGGAGCGTCCCGGTGCCGGTCGGGGCTCCCCGAGCCGGCCCCCGTGGCCAGGTGGCGATGGTGCCGCAGGAGCGGCGAGCGCCCTGCGGTTCCCCGAGCCTTCCAAAAGTTCCCTCCTCAATTTTCCCCGAGTTGCCGCTCGCTCGGTGCCTGAACTTGGATTTGGGCAGCGGGGCTCGGGAGAGCCGGGGCGGGGGCTCGGGGGTCCCGCAGTAGCGGGGTGGGCGATGGCAGAACTTCCAGCTCTGCTCTGCTCCTCAGGAGTTTCCGATCCAGGAGGATTCTGATCGGGAGCGGGGCTCGGGGGTTCGTGTCGTTTATTATACAGTCACCAGACCTCTCTTATTTTCCTGGGAGATGTTTCAATTGGGTATTTTCTAAGTATAGCCTAAGTCCCCCTTCTGTGCGGCTCAGGTGCGAGAACAGCAGTGTGCTGCTCTGACTCAGGTTTTCTTACCGCTGTAGAAAACACTGCCTATCACAAAACTGTTTGTCGGCTTATTGTAGCCCTTCAGCTTCGAAACTGCGTCTTCTCATGAATGAGATGACCTGGGTGGTGTTGTACCCCGCCTGTGAGGGTTTAGCTGGATTTCAGTAGAAATGTAACTCTGTAAAGCCTTGAATTCTCACTGTTAGATATCCGGCTCCTCTCCATCACGTACACCCTACCTCCTAAATTGTTTACTAACTGCTTACAACTCGTTCGGGTGAGTGTGGGTGCATCTGGATAGTCGGTCTGGGGTATAGATTTCTGCTTCAGCCGAAATACCAAACCTCTCCGGCCCCTTTCTCATGTATCTGTCAGAATTACAGAGGTGATTCATGCTGTAAAAATGAGAAATAACTACCTATCAAAGAGAAAAGTCTTGCTGCTATATCACAAACTTGCCTGTTTAAAACACTGCATCACAAGGTACACGGATATTGTAAGGAAATGAGGATAGTATTCCATAGAATGGCACTTGAGCAGTCAGAGAGGAAAGGCTCTTAGGAAACCTTTTCAGTTTTCTGAAGGGTTCATATGCTTTTGCTTTGGTTCACAAAGATTCGTGGTCGTGGTGGTGCTTGTTTGATGCAAAATATTTCAAGAACTTTCCATGGTATTCACAGAATGGTCAGATTAGATTTCAGCAGCTCTCATGTGCATCTGATTTTATGAATAAAAATCAAACTTCCAAACATTTTGTGGAATTGTTCTGGAAACTGATTTGCCACTCTGTCTTCCTTGATAGAGATAAGTGCCAATTATTCACGAATATTAATATATGGTGTTTAAATTTTGCTTCATTTTCCTTTTGGTGTGTCCTCCACCCCCCCCACCCCCAATACTTACCTTGCTCTGATTTAGTGTTTCACAAAAAAAAAAAGTGCTGTCAGCCTATATTAACATCAATCCTGTCTTAAAAGGCAGCATCCTTGTAAATCATACCAGCCTAAAAAGTGGGATAAATCAAATTTACTTAGAATCAACTAACTCATCATATCATAATGTCATGTCTTATCAAAACTGAGTGCCGCACAAATTAAGACTTAAAAGGCATTTTGTTTAAAAACAAAAGAAGTCAAGTGGTCTCAAGCTAAAAAGGATTCAAGATGAGGCATCCAGAAAGGGAATTACATTTGTACATCAGATAAACTTTATGATACAGTGCAAAAATTATTGACCATACCAAGCTGATTTTCCTTTACAGAAGGAAATTCTGAGCCACTGGAGCATGCTAAGCTTTAATATATATGAAAGGCACTGAAATTTGGAATGCACCGAGGTTCGCCATTGGTAATAAGAGAATTGGGAAAATGTCATGGGTTGTGTTAATAGCAGTGTTGTGGTAGCCATGGTAATATGAAATACTAGTGAGGTGCTGTAGGGAGAGTTAACACCTGCTGTTAGACCAGTGGATAACATCGGGGGGGAAAGAAGAGGTGGTGGGGGGGAACCCTGCTGAAGTTTGAATTATCTAAACATTTTCTTTGCATTTGAAATACAATAAAATTCTTCCAGTCTTATCAGGTCTGTCCTCAGCCAGGTTACAGCTCCTCTAATTTTATGCATATAAAACATTGTGAGGAGAAAATGACATGGAGATGGGGAGCTGGAAATGAGATGGGAAAAGGAAGTGAGTAAAAGGGAATCCAGCCAGGAGTGTGATAGGATAAGGGATAAGTCCTGCAGCTGAGGTTGTGCCACTTTAAGCCATAAATAGGTATGATTTCCTCTCCTTCTGCTTCAGTCCGTTGTTTCCTGAGGAGACTGATGGACCCAGATTCCTTACAACAGTTGCAACTCCTTCAGAGGATAACTGCAACAAATGAATTTCAGAAGCCTGAGAAAAACGCTCCTAACAGCTCGGGAAGCTGAGAACACATTTGTTACCTGCTCTCCCTACAGACGTGCAGGGGAACTTCACAGGTCCCATCGGTGCTCCGTGGTTGTGGTGGGCATGTTTCCTTCCCACAGCTCTCCCCAGACCTGGAGCTTCACCCTGGCTCCGTGCCTAGGCTCCTACACCCCTTTTCTATCATCCCTGTTTGATTTTTGTGTCTCTGCTGCTGTGAACAGCATTACATGGATCCACTGTACTAATTGGCGTGATTACCTAGAGGAGATCCAAATTACACAGATGCCCCAGATAATGGGAGCTTGATTGGATAATCTCCACGAGCGGGTGGTGTTGTCAGTGAGATGAGTATCCACACCAGTATTAATGGGTTGCATCGCTCGTTATGAATCGACTTGCTGTCTGTGGTGGAACTGCTGCCTTGTTTGTGCCTGGTTTTGGTGTCACATCATCCCTGTCGGCAGCACTGAGCCGCCCTCTTGCTGTGGAATCTTTCACATTGTGGGCTTAGTGTTTCGGAGCTAAAAAACCCTGCAGGTGCTGGTGTGGTGAAACAGCTCGTCGACAAAGTCTTGCCAGAGATGCTCCTGCAAAGGGTGACTTTACACGGGATGGGAAAATGTTGTCACATAACTTAAAACTTAAGTTCCCTGGGTGATGGTATATCACACATTAAACTGGGTTTTGGAAAGACAAATATTTATGAATGCTACTCCTCTTCAGGGTCATAAACACCTCCAGAACTTCCATCTTCATTCCCCTTAGCAGGGAATTTATTGTTTTCACAGTGTCCTTTGACCATATATAAGTGAAGACTGGAAGCAAATTACTTTGAAGTGGAATTTTCAGGCTTAAGGTTGGGCTGATGTGAGTTTGGATTACTCACCCCTGTAGCAGAAACGCAAAACAGGTAAAATAAATTTGTCTCCTTGAGGTAACTGCTGATGGCCTTCATTCCCTGGTGAGGTGTCACAGCAGGTGACACTGACTACATCAGGAGGCTTTACAACTACCTCGTTATTAGTAGCTTTATTCTGGAACCCCGGGTGTACCAGCACTGCTGTACTTCGGCAGACTGAGCTCCAGCTTGGCCATCTGTTGGAAAGTATTCTTAAAAACCCTAGAAAAGCTGTTTCTGTGCTGTACTACAGAGGTGTATGTCCCCATAGCTAAATTGGTTATGTCCTGAACCTAGGATAACCAGTGTCAGTATCTTACATGCAAAAAAGATGCTTCCAAGGTCACAGTGACTTTGTTGCTTATTTATTTATCCTAAAGAACAATATTACATAAGGACTTTCCTGTCATTGAACAGGTAAAATTACAGAGGTGGGTGAAAATTTATGAAGGAATTTGGGACACTACATGGAAGGATGTGTGATAAGAGTTAATTAGAGGCAGAAACTGTGGGAGATGTCCACAAGTGCAGTTTCAGTGGCTGGTTGGTTTTGTAGGCACTCAGTGGCATGTGTATATCCTCACACAAACCCCTGAGACTTCTGGAGCCTGAGCAAGCTCCTTGTGTGGGTTTCTGTGAACAGACATGCATGTTTTCTCTTACCTATGTTGTTCTCTTAAGTTCCGAGGTATTGAAGCTGTACTTTAACAAGAAAGTGGTAGAAACACACGCAGTATTTAAAGGGTAAGATGCATTTCGAAGTTCAAAACTAGGTGTTTGATATGAAAAGACTATATGTAAACTTGTTCTGAAGCGAGCCTTTTACTAATTTATCACAGAGCTTCTGCTGATGCTCTGGCATGTTGAAGTAGCTGTCCTCCAAAGACTGGGAGAGAAGCTCTTACTTCACACAGTGCTGCTTTTGAAGTGTTCCGTGGCTGCTGCTATGTAAATCTGAGCATATGCCATACCTTTGAGGTTCATATGGACCCCGATCTTTCTGCATTTGAAGTGGCAAAACTCACATTGACTTCAGTCTGCAGATTGGAAAGGCGTGTGTTCCTCTAGCACCTTCTTACTGGTCCTTTTATTTGCAGCTGAAGAAAATAGGCTTCTTTTCACCGCATTGGCTCTAAGGACATACGTCATTTTAACTCATAAATTTAGAATGGTGGCTTTCTCTAGAAAATGCTGGCAATTTAGGTAATAGAACATTGTTTTTGTTACAGTAGCATATTTGGAATCCCAGCATGTTGTTGCTTCTTCCTAGTTTTTTATGTATTAATCTGTTGTTTAATAGTCTTGTTCTTCAAACACAATTAAAAATTTTTGCTTAGAGAACTCATTTTAATTGCACTTACTCAAAACATTCTTGATGATGAACAGTGAAGATGAAAATAGCAGAACTTGGCTACTTTTATGCAAGTCATCCAGACTATTGAGTCTGTATTTAATGTCAGTTTGGGCTAAGTGTAGACATTGCAGATCTAGGTCTTAAATTTGTAAGTGCAATTAGGAACTAATTGGGTTTTTTTAGAAATATAATTACTCAAATAATGACTTTGCACCTTCTGTCCAACCCACTAGTTTGTTTTTTAATTAAACAAGTTGATTTTTTTTCCCCTCTTAAATTATATCTATTGAAGATATGAAAATATTTGTAAATTTATTCCAGCTAGCTAGTCAGTTGTTGACCATAACGGGAAAAATTCCCAAGATGTATCAAAACATAGTGCTGCAAAGTGGCAAAAAACTTCCTTTTTAGACACTTGGTCAAGTGAAATAACCAGGACCTGTTCCTGTAAAATCAGCTGCCCAGCCCAGCCCTGATTCTGCTGGCAGGGCACCTTCCCCTGCTGTGTGTGAGGATGCTCCAAAGACTTTACAGGCTGGGCAAGGGCTGTTTCCCATGAGTGCCAGGCTGTGTGAGAGCAGGATTGGACCTCACTAATGGAATTCCAATAAAACTCAGTCAGTGCCTTTTAATTAGATTTAATGGGAACTGGGAAGGATCATTAGAGACAAACACATGCTTTTGCCAGTAATACGTTCACTATATTATTAATCTGATTTAATTTGCAAGATCCTCATAGCAGGGATAAGATTTTTCTGTGTACCTGGAAAGTGTTATATGGGACTATTATATTTTGTTATTATCTATGTCATTGCTTCCCAAGCAGTATGTAAATATAGAATTGAAATTGGGCTCTCTGTGTGTGGTGTTTATGAACCCTACCAATCCGAGGGTGGAGCTGGATGCTGGGGAGAAGGCTGTATGTCTCTTTAGCAACCACCTTTTTATTGACCACTTTGCAATAAATTGCAGTGGTGTATTAATAACAAAACACTGAAATATGCAGAGCGTGCTGCTAAGTAATAGGGCTTTTTAAAGGTGATGTAATGCCACTGTGGAAGTGAGGCATGCCTGGAGATTTTTATTTCCATTCAGTCAGAAATACAGTCTCATTCTCTGAGGCGGAAAAACAGATTAGGGTGTTACGAGCTCTAGACATGGTACGTTGAATCCCAAAATGCGCTTTCCAAACCCGCCGGATGTCCCTAAACACCTCTCCTGCTGCTTCCTGCTGAGTGATGTGGCCTTCCAGAGGAGCCAAACTGTTGGAACTCAGCTTCGCCTCAGGAACAAGAATGTACCTATTTCCTTTCCTAGGTAATACCAATGTGTTTTGGACTATCTGCTGCCTGATTGTCAGTAGGAAATCCCTTGCTAACTTTTGGCCATGGCAGGACTGAAAAAATGTGCTGCCGGTTCGGTAGGATAAGTGCTAGAAGATAAAAGTTAAGCTTTCAGAATAATATCTGTAATTCCTCAAAGTTTTCACTACCACAGAGCTCTGTTTTTAATAGCAGTTAATAAGGTTCACTATTATCTTCCCTCGAATGGGCAAAGAGAATGAAAAGGTGCAGTTGGGGTTTTTCCGGTGATATCTTGGAATGGGAATAGATCATGTACAAGACAAATGCTGATGCAATGCTCTGCAAAGGCAGCATTTTTCTGTGAGGTGTTCTGTCTGGCAGGCTGTTCTGTGAACATGTACACACACCCCACAGAAATACCCATGTGGCTTTCATATAATGCTTTATGATTTTAATTTACTCACCTGCAAACCAGTGAAAATATCTGGTCAGCCATTTTTAAAATACAGGTCTGATATTGTCAAATAGTTTGGGCTGCTTATACGGTTCTCAGAGGCTGTGATATGGTGAAGAACACTTGGGTTTCCACCTCCCTTAACATTCAGGAAAGTGTTTTTCCTCAATCACAGTTCTTCTGAATAATTCTAAGGCACTGGAAGTACCAAAACCCTACCATTTCTGATATGTCCATTGTCAGTGTATGTTTTTTTTTCTTTTTGAGAAATGCTGTAGTATTGTTTAGTCATAAAAAAAGTGTAAAAAAGTTACTGTAATGCAAGAAGATCGTAAAAAATAGCAGTAATTTTCTAGATCATAGTTGGGTTTCAGCGAAACTCCTGCCTCTTTTTGCTTGCAAATACTGTGAAGATAAAAGAGGAGAGAGCAGAGAAAGTTCATTGCTAGTTGGATGCTCTTTTGCATCTGCAAACACGCACTGATTTACCCAAAGTATATTGATATTTGTGTAAAACTGTGTGCATATGAAATGAAAGTGTGTCATTTGCCAATGAGACTCCTCTGGAAGAGAACAGTTTTTATTTATGTTTTGCTGTGATAAACAAATAGACTTCAGAGCTGAATCTAGACCACTGAAGTCAATGGCTTCTTTGCTTTGTCCTTGTTGGTTATAGAATCAGGTTGCATATAAATGTAAAGGAACTTTAGACCATTTTATTAAAATATCACTGGGAACTCTTAATTAGAGGACCTTTAATTAAATTATACTTTCTGTATTGTCCCATAACTTTTATGCAAGAAATATCTATTTCTTTCAATATTTTTATTTCAGTATTTCATTCAGTTTTGCCTGGGTTTCTTAAACTGAACCTACTTTGTTATTGCTCACATCTAATTTTAAAACACGTGGATCAAATGTGGAATTACTTCTCCCTTCTGAGATTGTAGCAATCCTCTAGAAGAGGAGTTATTCCATAAGTTATTTCTAATAAAGCTAAATTTATAATTTCTCATGTAAAATTTTGATTTTTGCAAAGAAGCCACTTTCCTGTGGAGTCAGAGAACCAGAGGCAATTCCAGACAGCTCAATATGGCAAGATGTGTATGGTTTATTACTTGGAAGTCGTTAGGTTAGTTAAACCTGGTTCTGTGCAATGCAGATTAAGTAATACACTTCTGGTCTTCTGGACGAAGCACTGCACTTTTCATGATGAAAAATGTATCTTGGTTTTGGAGAATGTGGAAGGAATATAAAGGTGGTATGTTTTCATGCTGCTCGTTGATTCCATGTGGACATTTGCAGACTTACCCAGGGATAAGCAGGCTTGACTTTCTTCTGCAACCTATCTTAAAAGAGCTGGTTTTCCAGCAGTATTTAATAAAGTATAACTAGGGGTGTGTCGAGCCTGTGTGTTCTCCATTGGTGGTACTCATGTACCTCCTGGATGGAAATTGTCCTGACTTCCAAGATCATCAGAAACACTCAGTTTAAAACCAAGGCTTATTTTGTGTCACCGTATTGAAGTCGATTTTTTTGAGGGATGACTGCAGGCAGTGGGAGTTAAGGACTGGAAGCAATGGAGGAAGGCTGCAAAATGGAATTCGTTCCTCTGGGGGCCACAGTTTAAGCCAAGTGTTTTATTTTTATATTTAGATTACAGGCAGGATGGTGAACAGCGAATGGTTTCTTCATAGTAGTGTCTCATAGGAAGTAGTCTTGGGCAGAGCACTTGAGACTGCAGCATGAAATCATGTGCAAGGGAGATGAAGCAAGTCGAGACCATGGAAGTGTGAGAACTAAAGCACCATCCTAGGTCCGCAGCTTGTGTGGGACCAAGGAGGTGTTTTGCAGGCAGTGTCTTGGAGCCTCAGCTGAGCTGCAGCAGGTGATGCTCTAGGGCTCTGCTGTAAGCCACTTTTCTGGGAATATGTTGTGCGTGTATACATATCTATATAAACCCTGCATATACAGGGAGAGCCATGAAAGGTGTATTGCTGAGCACAGCAGAGCCACGAGTGCCAGGGCTTTTTTGAGCAGACAAAATCTTATGTCCTGACCCAAGTGGCCCATTAGCACACTTCTGCAAATTGGAGCAAGCTGTTCAGGTCAGTGTGTATGTACAGACCCTTCTGAATGAATTCCTTGGCTTGCACTTGCTCTGTTACATTTCTCTCTGTGAGTTTCCTATGCCTGTGACTTGAACAGAGCTGACAGTACACAATATTACCTATTTACTCGGTAGATTATACTCCTCTGGAGAATTGGTGTCAGCTAATCTGCCACTTCTACGTTTTCAGAGACCTGTGAACTGCATCTCCAGTAATATCACCGGAGAGTGTCAGATCGAGGTTTCTATAATTTTCTTATTTATTTCCTTCAGATTTCCAGGCATGCATGTCCAGGTCTCCAGCCTTTGCCACTTACTTTGTCCTGTGAATAGTTTCCTTTTTGTGCAGAAATTCTCTCTATCAGTATCCAATTTTGGCGACTCTTAGGGCGGTAAGAAGTTTGAAGCAGATGGTTGTCAACAGACGATGACAAAATTCTGAAATACAGCTCTGATACAAACTGTGAGGCTCAGTATTTAAAGCACATTCAAGTGTAGAAAACCTGCTTGTATTTCTAATGCCATTGCTACCTTAGCTGTGAAACATTTTTGGAAAAATTCATATGGGTTTTTTTTGGTTTGTATTTTTGTTTGAAACAGCAAAACTCCTCATACCAATTAGTGGTATTCAGTAATGAGTATATGAACCATGTTATGATTTTATGTCAGAATTGTTAAATGCTCCTCGATGAAACCACGATGACTTACATTAATTGGTGGCCTGTCTTCTCCCGCTGGTGTCACACTGTGTCAAAAGGGCCTCACAAAAAGATGTAACATAACTAAACTCACAGTGATTGCCATTCTGCTGTCGACTGGTGCTCCAAAGACTATCAGTAAAAAGCTTCAAAATTCAGGAGAACTTAATAATTGGCTGTGAGTCTTGGGAGCGTGACTAAAAGCATTTGCATAAAATGAGTGCTGAGGAGCTGGTAGGTGGGGCACAACTCGGATCCTGCTTTTGCTAATCCAGCAACTCAAAGTAATTTAAGTGCATTAAAGGCTGTTTATGTGTCTATGAAAAGCATGATGCAAATATGCAAATTTAAGAGAGTGTCTTCCACAAGTTTATATATCTTAATGAGAAATGTCAGAGCGTAATACATCAACAGTCTGCTTCGCCCCACGGTAGCCAGTTTTTTCTAAAGATAGCACAGCATGTCCTTGGTGTGGTCCTAGGAGTAAATTAACATAGCAGAGTGCTTGCTCTTGGAGTCAGCTGATGACTCTTCTGCTGATTTCGGGGGGGGGGGGGGGTGGGGGGGGTGGGGAATACCTGTTTGCTGAGGGTGATCATCTGTAAGTGGTTACCACTGCCTGGTTGTGAATGCACACAACTAGTTTAAAAAAAAATCACTGTGTTTCATTCCATTTGCTATCCTGTTCTATGTCAAGTGAAAAACTTGCCTCACTAGAGTGGAAATCTTTGGATGCTTGTGTGTCACGGGACACCTCAGAAAAATAAGCTGGTGATGGGCTTTGTGTTCATGGGCAGGCAGAGTGGTAACTCTACTGGTTTGCATCTGATTTCTCCTTATGAATTCTTATTTTGCCCCAAGTAGGATGTCTCTCTCATTTACAAAATCTCATGCCTGGGACAATCCCTTACAGCTTCAGGTGACTGAGTGCTGCACAGCTCATCACAGAGTAGCAGCTTTTGATGATACAGGTGCCTGTTGAATGGAGGGAAATGCAGCTGCAGGGAAACAAACAAACTAGCAGTGAATGGGGAAAGGTTACTTGTTAAATGACAGGATTATTTAATTTGATAGGGAGCAAGAAAGGCCATGTCCAGTGGCCAAAAACCCCTGACAGCTTCCAAAGTGGTGCTGAACCAAAAAAAAAACTTGCATTTCAGAACATATGAAGAGATAAGCAGCAACATTTGCTATGTGCAAGTATTGTCTTCTGTAAGCCATGGGGAAATCAACAACTCCTCTTTCTTTCTTTCCTGAAAATACAGGAGCCTTCTTGAAGCACTTTCTTTTGGGAATGAGTGTATTAGTGAAGAGTTCATGGATGATCCGGATCTAATTTTTATAGAAATGAATGGTAGCCCACTGTGGGACTTCAGGTCTGCATGGATGTATTTTATATTCACCTGCCTTATTCTAGACTCAAAGAATTCTGAGGGTTTTTTCCCTCCACTGATAAATAAGTGAAGGTTTAAAGTAACTCATCCCAATAGAAATCACTACCGCTATAAGGAGGGAAAAAAAGGAAGTCAGCAGTAGTTCAGTGATGTTTTAATAACAAAGTAATCCTCCCATACTTCAATAATAAAGCTGCATGGGCTGCAGTCAGATTTCCTGTTGGCACCTTTCTATTGACACCTTTCTGTCAAAAAAGATGAAGTGAAAAGTAAAACCTAACTCTGTTTTCTCTTATGTTAAATGTATTCTGCAAAGCTTTGGTGAAATACAAAGCGTGTGGACTTTGCAGACAGTGTTTGCATTTGGGACTTGTGGGAAAATTTATGTGAACTTTGTGCTGTGGAAATGGTTGCCCTTTAAAGCAATTGGTTGTATTTAACATAAGTACATACCTCAAAACTGTATTTGGTGGAGTGGCCTGATCTTTAGAGCTCTTTTGTTTTTAAGAGCAGGAGTGTATAATTATTGGTGAAAACGGAGTTTTCAGAATTGCCCAGGTCAGATGCATAGATAGACCCACCATATTATTTCTGAGAAGTCTGTTAGTGTTTAAAACCAACAGACAAAACCCAAACCCTGGCAAAGTAAGCCAGAGTACTTTGCCATTGTGGGCTGAAACTGTCTAACAACATAGTCCAAAAGCTCATTAATATTGATCTTCTTAATTCTCCCAATAATCTGAACATTTGTTCTAATTACAAGAGGAATAAAAAGCAGGCTATTAGGGTTTTAGATGTCAAAGACTATTGGACCACAAAACATGCAAGAGGATATCCTTCAGCAGGAGTGAGTAGGAGGTATGTGTGTGAATTTCATTAGCCAGTTACAGTATGCGTGGGGGAGAAACACCACTTTAAACAGGAGCTTTCTGCCAGGCCACGGGGGCTCATATACTTGCCAAGGGCAGACCTTCTACCTCTCCTTTACAGGCATTTCTGTGGAAGTGGCTGGGGCAAGGTTTTGCATAACTGGTAAACTGTAATTAATTTTTTAAAGGAAAGTACCTGAACAGCTGGGACTAAATAAAGCACCTCAGGAAGGGTTGGATTGTGCTCCTGCATTTGCCATGCTGGTGGTGGAGCAGAGTTGCTCATGGTGTGTTCTTCAGGCATCAGGACTAGGGTTAATACTTGGAGCAAAGGTATGTATGCATTTAAAGTGTCCATGTGTATTAAATTAGATATGTATTAAACCTGTGCAGAGCTTGGGCATGGCAATATAGCCCTTGAAGCTGAGGTTGCTGCTCCTCCCACACTCTCACAGGGTGGGTGATGCTAAACCTTGACATCCCTCTTAAGTTTCAGTAGCAGACGTTTGGAGAAGACTGGCTAGTAAATAGTCCAGGGAGGAGAAACGGTGTCCCGGGAAAGGCAAAGGTGTTGCCGAAGAAGGAAAATCAAAAGGATTTTCTTCCCTGAGTGCTGTGCTCTGTACAGAGGAAGAAAGGAAAGGCTCCATCAATCTTCCTCTTATTAAATTGGCACAGCTAATATATTCTGCTAAAATGTGTTCATCATGCTGTTTAAAACAGCCAGGTTAGAAATCTACTGACAATAAATGAAGATTTATTGGGTTTTGTGTCATTGGGGCACCTAATACAGGTTTGGAATACTAACTGGAATTTGTGAAAGGGGAGAAAAAAATGTTTTGGTGCCATTTAATTAACTATCTGGCCAATATTTCTGCCTTTTTATTGAAAAATCTGTAAGTTACAACTGGCTTCAAGCACACTCTTGTACGACTCTGCCAACAGTTAACAAATAAACACATTAAAATACAGAAAAGCTTGTACAGCTCCACACGTATTGGATAAAATCATACCTTGAACTGCAGAGAGGGTTTGTTATAACAAACAAGAAACCAGAATACTTGCATTTTTTATATGTCTTGCTAAGCGTGGCTGTGTAGGATAACTGAGATCACTGCAAATATGAGCAGTGTTTTCTTTTTAACTGAAATCATACCAGTAGCCTGATGTAAATAACCCATTTACTTTTATTTACTTTTATTGCTTAGTCTCTGTATTATGTTGTTATTCTAAGTGACACTGTAAGCTGTGATCAAAATACAAATCTTAATATTCCTACAAAAGTTTGAATCAAGTTTGTGGATTAATGCCTTACAAGACTTAATGGGGGGGTAAAAAAGCTGTTTTTGGAGAACTGATTTATTTAAACTTTCTTATCATTTGTCCAAGCAATCTTGAGGGAGAGAGAGCACTATGGATTGTGAGTTCTAACTCTTTCTGAGATCCATAGAAGTTTAAACATGGGAGTGCTGCCATGCAACCTCCCGGGCTTCTGCCGCTCCCTGACCTTGCGGAGATTGTGCCTGCTGTTTGGAGAGCTGCTGGTACAAAGGGAAAATTGTGATTTTGTCACTCAAGGTCAAAGCACTGAGATCAAATGACTAGCTCGTGTTTTAGCTTAAAATGCTGCAGACAGCATATTATGGGCATGGAATAGGTAAAGTTCACCTTTTCTGTAAGATCTACCAAAGGGGAAAAATATCTAAACCTGCCCGGTGACACATAAAATGCCATGGCAAGCAACTGTTTTGAGGCCATGGAGACCAAGTTTGGAAGTGTTTAAAAGACAACTTAAAGAAATCTAAAGCTGCTGAATTAACTTTATTCTCTCTTTTGCAGCTGCCAGATCTCTTGCAGTCCCTCTGGTCAGGCTTCCAGTGGGAGTTCTCGGGTTGAAAGGTTAACGATTCATTTACTAAGCAGTGCAGTTTTCTTTCATTTTTCATTTACAATTATCTCTACTCCTTTAAAAAGCCGAAAGGCCCTTCCAAAAATGTATTGTACTGATGCACTATTGCTGTCAATTAAAGTTATTAAATCGTAGATCTTTAAACGTGAAATCGAAATAGGCTTGAATTTATCCGGTCACTGCACAGCCACTCCGTCAGAGAAGTGATGAGTGTCAAATCAAGGCAGCTCTGGATATCAGCAGATGTTCCTTTTTAAGGATCATAATGTTCATTTGATTCTCATTTTATGGGGATTCTGGGGACACTGAAGGAAAAGCATTAGCGGTGGTGGAGTAGAGGAGCAGAGCAGATCCCGCTGTAGGGTTGGCTGTGAGTTGTGAGGTGCTGAGGCAAGAGCTCAGTGTGAGAGCTGGAGACAATTAGGGTTAGCAGTTGAGATGGTGATGTCTTCTATGTGGGGCTAATAAAAGATAAGAAAAGAAGAGCCACATCCTGAGCTGGGGTTAGATGGGTTATGGGGAGGAAAGAGGAATTGACAATAACTTGCAAATCATAAAGACTGAAATACTGGCAGTGGTTTCAGGGAATGGAAGATGATGAGGGCAAAAGCCAGATTTTTCCGCAGCTGTTTGATAAGGTTTTCGTGTTCTTTTATAAATTCCTTAAATTAGCAGTTTCACTTTTCTGCAAGTCTACTGTACTTTGACTCTTAACTGAATTAAGTCGCATTATAGACGACATCTTCCCAACAGTCAGAATACAGGTTAGTGCTCCTGAGAGGGGGGCTTTAATCAGGTTGTTTCTATGACAGCTCAGCTTCAGGCGGCACATGTGCCACTTCCAAATACCCTTCCCCCCCTCAAACATTACAGCAACTTCTGTGAGTGCATTTTAAAACTTCCCTTTCAGTGGAATTTATGGCCAGCACTTTGTATTTCGAGTCTCCCAATAATGCAGCTGAGGTTTTGACAGTGTGTACTGTTTATTTCTGCTTTTATTCCAGCAATGCTAATATCAGTGCATGACTTGACAAGTTAAAGAAACAACGAGGTGTTGGTTCTTTGGCAATTTCAAAGGATGCTCTGAGGACTGAGTCAGAAGATTTACAGAAAGAACAGGTGCAAGCACTACAGTGTTTACAGTGGAAATGTATGGGGCCTATGCTTCTTAATTCACATCCTTCTCAATGAATTGAAATTGTTTATCATAAGCTATGGCAGCTGGTAGGAACACAGACATTCCCCTTGAGGTGCAGCCTTGTAGGTGGGTGCAAGGATTTGCCTCTGCAGAGGAGCTGGCTGTGATCTATGGCCCTGCTGTGTGTAATGACTCTCAGTACCTCAAAGGTGTTAAATCATGCAGTTATATTTTTCAGAAAGACTCTCAGTGAGAACCTCAGAGGTTAATGGAGAGGCAAATGTGGGTGTAGAACCCAGCAGTCAGGGGCTGCTTCTGCTGCTCATGATACAAAAGGTGTCAGCTGTTGGGGTGCCTGGACAGGCTCTGAGGTTGGATTTGCTTTACCAGCACCTGCCTGCACGAGTCAGGAGGCTTCCTGGACAGGAGAGAAAGAAGCCTTTCCTCTAAGAAATCAATCCATCACATCCCTGACTTTCTCCTCTGACTTTACTCTTATCCAGTATCAACTTTTGCACCATTAAATGTGGGTAAGGCAGTTCCAAGCCCCAGGCTTTGAACATCAATATGGTGCAGACTAACACTGACTTTCGTATCTTTTTAAAAAAGAGTAGCAGAAGTGCTAACCAATTCCTAGCAGTGCTGTTCCATGAAAATGTTGGGACAGCCCTCAGGAAGGATGGTGTCAGAGTAAGCTCTCAGTATTGTGAATGTTGCTCTGTTGTTGCTCGCCTACGAAATAGCAAAATGTCATGTTTGAAATCAAATGAGCAGCTCTAAAATGCATTTCTGCTGCCTTAGTGTTTTCTGGTTGCTTTGTAGACACTTCTACAAAGTGTATACACTTCTACTGGTTGCTTTGTGACTTCATTGCTGAGTCTCCTCTTCCTTCCAACCTTTGAATGTGAGTTTTTAGATGTATGACTGACACAGAGAGAGGAGTCATAGTCAAATCTGACATAACCTGTAAAAATATCACCTTATACATTGGCCTGGGTGAAAAGACTTATTTCCTTTCTGTAGGTAGTTTTCTTGTTTGATTAGCTGTGAATTTTTGAAGTTGCTTCTCATCTAACATGTGTCTGTACCCACCAGTGGGTGCTCTGCCACCTCAGTACCTGTTGCAGACGAACTTCTTTATCACTACTTATGTTGGTGAAGTTAAACCCGGGTAGATGCTCAGCAACTATGTATTCAACCCCATTGCCTTTTTGAGGTTATTCGGTTTAAAAGATTTATTTTTTTGTTTGTTTGCTGCTGCTTTAGAAACAGTGCACTATAAAGGTCTGGATTTATTTTCTAAGTGTTTTATTGAAAGCTAAACCACCTTGATACTAAAGAGTAAAAAGGCTGGCTATATAAATCAATGCTTCATTGTATTTATTATGCTATTTACTACTCATCCAAGTATACTAAATTTTTATAAGTGCAAAATCATTCATCTGTATCCAAATTGGTTCAAAAGATGCTGATGAGAACATTTAAGTTTTTTGCAGGTTCTGATAATACTGTTTTTCATAAGTGTGCTTGTTCCATTTTCCTTCTATGACCAAAATGAAAGTGCAATTTCTCTGTAATTTTAATGACTGGTAAATAGGTTCAAATATTCCACACATCATATTTTTTTTTCCTATTCTCTGTTTGGCTTGCTTGGCCATTAGTGCCACTTACTGATCATAATTTTGTCCTCTTTGGCAAGAAGGTGAGATGGAGATTCACAGGTTTCACCCCCACAGACAAACACAGCAGAAAAAGCAATGCTAGCACCCAGGAGGCGTCGACAAAAGGAGACCAGATGCAGAGTGAAAGGCACATGGTACTGATTCTGGCTCACCCCTACAAAGATTGCTACAAGAACAGAAAACACACTGTGATTTATTCTCGTGGCAAAAAAACCCTGCAAATGGAACAAGAAGTACAGAAATCTCAATATGTTGTTGCTAATACAATTTACATTTAGAACAGCGTGTCCTCCTTCACAATTGTGCTCCCTTTAAACGTAGCTAAATGCAACTAGTCTATAGGCAGAGCTGCCTGAACTGCAGTCAGAAGTTTCACTAAATGAACATCTAATACTTAATGGTAATTATACAGCTTCTCAAAAAAAAAAAAAAAAGAAAAAGAAAAAATTCCCCATGTATTATATTTGTTTGGTGGTTATCTCCATGTATAATAATATCAAATTATTATGCTGTCTCTCAAAGTCGTAAATCGTATCATTTTTGCACAGACCAGAAAATGACTTGCACTTAATGATATGTTTATCTGTGTGTATATGGTGGATTTTAAATTGAACAGTTCCAGACATAATTTTCCTAATATTTGTTAATCCATCTTTAATTAAAATGTTAATTGCTAATCCAGATATTGCACATAGAAAAATCAGCCTACAATAAACTGTGCCTTATTTGCACAAGGACAAAACCCGTGCAATTACATGGCAATCTGCTCTTTGGAGTTGCAGTGTAGACGCCTTTCATCTGTGAAAACGAACTAAAAATATATTGTGGAGTTATTGTACTAGTTGTTTACCCCCAAACAACGCTGTAGGGGGAGGGAGAGTGTGGAGTTACTTTAGTGCTTATTAAAAATTTCCACTTGGGTCAAAGTAGGGGCTGAAACACTCTTTTAAGGCTTTTTTTTTTTCTTTTTTTTTGCCCAGAATGGGTCTGCCAGTGCTGCTGTGGCCAAAGTTGCCTCTGACAGTTCCTCGGACAGAAAGCACTGCTGAAATCATGTCCCCTACGTAGCCCAGAACAAAACTCCCTCTGTGTCTGAGCAGTGCATTTTGTGTTTCAGAAGTCAGGCCCAGGCAATCCTATTTTCCAGCCAAGGGTTGCAGGAGGTAAAGTTAGCTAGATGGAAGTTGTGCCATTAACTTGCTCTGGAGGGCTGTGGTGAGGAAGACTCGCTCTTGCTTCTCCTTTTTGAGATCCAGCCTGTGTGCAGCTCAGTTTACTGATTTTTTTTTTATTTATTTGTTTATAATACTCCATATGGAGGGTTGAAGCATTTCAGACTTACCGGATAACAATCCCGTGATTCCCTGTGCAAAGCTGCACATGTAACTGCGACCAGTAAATCTTGTGTGAGTGTGAATCAAAAGATCTTGTTAACAGAAGATAATTGCGATCTCAGTGGCTGAAAAAATTGTTTTTCATGTCAAAATTAGAAAACACGGTTCGTCTGGATATTTTTTGCCTTGTACATAAATTGTTCATTTGTTATTTATGGCATGGTTAGGGACAATCCAATTTACACGTTTCATGCAACTTTTTCAGAGTCGTGTTCAAATCACAAGCTCTTTAAATCACACGAGTTTTCAGTCAAAGCCATATATTAAATGAGGAAAATAAAAACTTGCCTATAGAGTGCCATCTGTTGATTTTTATTTAATTAGAAAATAATTTTCATAAATCTGTCTCTCTTATACAACATGTATACTAATAACTAGGCTTGTAAAAATATTCTTGCCTTTTTTTCCCCCTGAAATCTGAGAGGAAAAACATTCCTCAAAATACATGTGAAATATTAACTATGACTAAATAATATTTAAGAAAAATCATGTCTCTTGATTCCAGAAACCCTAGCAATCTGTTCCTATTTGGGGTTTGTCTGAATACTATTGGAAAGGCTTGAGCTTTTGGGTTTAGGATGTGCTTTCTTCATATTTTTTAACCTGTTCATTTTTTCATCAAAGGAGGTCACCTCTTCACCTTTCTTTTAATCTTTCCTTCCTTTCATTCCCCTTATTCCAGTGTTCTTTCCAGCTTGTGAAAGTTACTTAATCTCTGTTTGAAACTGTACCTGATTTGCTCCAGCAGCACGGCTTCTCTTAGCAAGTTCATCCAGATGGATAAAGAGGAAGATGCCTTTGACATTTCTGCTGTACCAGGAGGATGCAGCCGCTCCTCGGCCAAGAGCTACAAAAGGGAGGTTATTTTAGGAATGGTATGGATTTGTGTGTATCACTTTGGCTTGGTTTGCAGTCACTCTGTCTTTGAGGAGCGTTTGAATATCTGCTATCGATGCGTGAATAATTCTGCTATTTATAACTTGTGTTCAGGCAAGGAGACTGGCCCTGGCCACCAGGAGAGGCAGTCTGCCTGCATGGAAATTGTGTTCCTTACTAAAAAAAAGTCCAAGCTCCACCCCTTCTCAAGGTGAGGTGGTGTTTTTGAGCTGTTACTTGGCCAGGCAGAACTCTCTCCAAAATACCCTATGCCAGCTGACCCATCCAGGTGAGCCCAAAGCCAGGCTCCTGGGAGAGCTCTCATCTTTCCTGTGCCAAGTCCTTAAACCACATTTAGTAACAAATGTGAAAACAAATATGGGGAAAATGTGCCATCCTACCACCTGGTATCATTATTTCTGCAACCTGCTTGGAAATGGATTTTCTTCCCCGTGGTCTTCTGGTGTCTGGTCTGCTGAGTGTGGGCGGGTACCTGGGGCTCTAAACCAAGCTCACTTGTGCCTCAATTGTATTATTTCCTTCTGTCCTTAGACAGAGTGGATTAAGAATCTTGCATGGTAGGCTAGGACTAACAAAAGCTAAAGATAAATCTGCTCCTACAGCTCTCATCTGTGGGGGAACAGAGTGAGTGATAAGGTTCAGGATTGGCAACTAATAGACACATAAAACTCATCTTCACAAGATATTCCCAAAGTCATTATTCAGTGAATGGTCTTAAAAATGAGGGGGTTACTTAACAATTGCATTCTCAAGAATAATAGCTTTTTCACTTAATTTGCCTTTACAAGCTGATTTTTCTTGAACCTGCAAAATTGAATTTCTTCCTAAGTAGAGGATCAGTTACCAAAAAAATTATGAAATCCATATTGGATGTGTGTTGAGTCAGAGGTTATCTGGTGTAGGAAAAAAAGGGTGCTTTTAGTAAAAGAGCATGCAGATAAGTCCAAGTTTGTCCTCAGATGAGATCAGGACACCCACTCTGAACATGAGGGACTGCCAGACTTTAAATGCCGACTCTTAACTGCTGAGGAAGGGGGATACAAAGGTGAATGGACGGGAAAACAGTTTGAGTAAGTGTTTAATAAAAAAAACAAAAACAAAAAAGGGCAGGCTTCTATTAGCATGACAACAGGGAAGGGAGGGAGGTTTGACTCAGCTCTTAGTGGGTAAAGTGACCAGAAGAGTTCTTATGTTTTGAATCTGAAAATTATTAGAGTGAGACTGGTAGTTTTAGGGAAGAAAAGGACGAATGAAACGTGGGAGATGACCTTAAGTTCTTGAGAATGTTTTCTTTTTCCTTTCATGTTCTACATAAGCAGCTTCACTCTGGCTCTGTAAAGCTCTCACATTTATCCTGGAATAACCATCCCTGGAGCTTCAACCTCTTTTACTAAACTACCTTTAAAAAAAAAAAGCTCGAAGTGAAAGTTTAACAACCCCTCTCCACCAATAAAGATTGTTCAATAAAATCATAACTGTGTATGTCTTGGCCCGAATCCGTGTATCTGATTCTGCATAGATGCAGGGCAAAACCTGCTGGAAGACTAGGAGGGCATCCACCAGGTGAACTTTGTCTTTGTTTTCTTTTCTTCTATCTCTGCCTGCCCGTGTTTCCCCCACACTTTTCATGCTTTTGGTGCAGCAGAAGTTTCTGCGGAAGTATTGATGGGTTTGTGTGAGCCTTATCTTCACATCTTCTTGACATATATTTTAAACCAGCTTTAAAAAGGATCCCTTTTTGTTACAGCACCCAACGTTTTATGATGGAAAGCTCTGGGTTAACAAAACCCAATTCCTTATTTACTGGTGTGCAGTTGCTCCTGGACCAACGTGCCATCAGACTGGGTTTATGCACTTCTATACCATGTTGTTCTCCTGCTGATTAACTGTTTATTTGCCACTATAGCCTTTAAAATCCTAAGAGCTTTCTCTTTAATGTCCTATGCTTGGCATCACCAGTTGAGAACGTCCTTAGCAAGTAAGCACAACCCTTGTTTTGTTCAGGCCTAAAGACTTAAAACTGTAAGTAAAAAAAAAAAATCATATAGGAAAAAATTCTTCCTTTAAAAATACATCTAAAAACTGTGTTTGTATTTCTTTAGTGGTACAACAATAACTTCTAAGTGCTTTACCACTGTGGTGATTTCTAGTTCACTTTCAAAAACGCAGCTTATTGGAAGTGTCACTATTAATGGCCTTCTGGTGGTACAATAAGGGATAATTCAATAGGATATCACAGTTAAGCAGGGTACTGTGTTTACATTGGGTTTCTGCCCAGCAGCTGCTTATGCTAAAGTTCTACCCATAATTTGGGGATTAATCAAGGTGTAACCATGGGGACAATGCCAGTGTAGTCATCATAATGTGACCTCTAAAGACAAATTATATAATTAATCTGCCATTTGGTATGATCATAGATAATAAGCTACTGATTTCCTGACCACCTTGGTGATAGGGCAATGTTGTTGTGGTTGATGCTTCCCAGAAGAGGTGGAGAAAATGTAAAAAAAAAAATAAAAATCTATTGAACTAGACCTTCTTTTTTCTTAAGGGTCGATCTGTAAAGTGTGAAATTAGATTCCAAATATGTATATGTACTGCAGCATAACCATGTTTTTGTGTGCAAATTACATGATAACTTGTGCATGTTTTCTGAGTCAAAGTTGCGGGGGAAAAACAACTGGTCAGTATTAGTGAGAATGAAGTCATTTAATTGGATTTTTCATTTTTATTTTTAGCTTGCAAGATAATTGCTTCATTATGGGTGGTAGATTCTGATTTTATTATATCAGTGTTACTCAGAACCATATGCAGTTCCCAGAAAGACGTAACCAGTCACAAAAGCCCTTTGGATGCTCAGAAGTGGCTATTAAAAATTGAATAGTTCAAATATATAAAGATGGGATATCTAGTAAAACAGCTATTTTGGGGAGGTGGGGACAGGAATCATTATGTTTTGTTAAATTAATGGTACTATTTCAGTTAATTCAGGCCTCCATTTAGAGCTCATCAAGATGCCCATGGGAATATATGAATTAGCTTGTTTTAATTGGATTATTTAATTTGATTGTTTAAATTGCCTTTCTGTTTTTATTTGCAGCCATTTTTTAGCTGAAAACATTTTCTGATTTGGATTTGCATGTGTGCTTGTTGTGTATGCTCACTACTTTGAGTCTCTTCCAAAGATCTTTTCTTTTCCCTTGGAAAAAAAAAAAAAAGTAGTGAGAATTAATATGTTGGCAAAATCCAGCCATGACTTCAGAGAGAGTTGTGAATAATGAATGCAGGATCTTTCTCTTTCACTGCAATGGCAGTAAAATATTTTCCAGCATTTTATTAAAAATGCTGCATTTGTAATTATGCCTCAGAAAAGAGCAGTTCAAGTTCAGAAAACTCTCAGGCCCTGACCCGGCAGCGTGTTGGGGACACATGGACAGATGGGGCCTGATCTGCTGTAAACAGAGTTTTGCACTGATTCCACCAGCAGGATGAACAGGGGGCTGGATCTGTAATTTTCATGCCAAAGAGAACCTCAAAACCCGGCAAGTTAGGTTTGAACCAGGGCTGGTGAAAAGATAAACACTCAGGGGGTGACATGGCGGGAGCTTTTTGGGCGCTTGTTGCTTCAGTCCTACAGCATCGGGGTGTGTAATTTTTGATGTTGTTCTGTGTCAGTCTCTAAAACAAATTTATCAGTCATGGCTAATAATTGTTTGAAAGTGATTCTGGTGAACCAGGCGAGAGTTTGGTCTGTGCAGCCCAAGGGAATCCTCCTAAACCATCCACTTAAAGTCAGTGGCAGCTTTGCCATCGGCTTCAAGATTAAAGGGTTCAGTAAAGGTGAATTGACATAAATCAAAGTGATTTAGCTCCGATTTAAACCAACAAGCAGAAAACTTTGATTTAAATAATTGATTTTAATCTAATTGTGAATTTATAGTGTTAGTGGTTTTCTCAGAGGCAAATTGCTTGACTGTTGTATCAGGCTAAATGTAGTGAATTGCGACCAAAGAGAAATTTAGATACATTTCTGGCCAAACAGTGAAACACTCTTCCCAGTTACATGGATCCTTTCCAGACCAGCTCTGTATTCAACCTTAACTCTTCATCAGTTTTTAGCTCCTGTTTGAATTGTAAACGGATGACATTTAATTCAGCATCTATTAATTCTCAAGCCATGAATTAGTTTTCGTCTGCCTCTATTTTAACACTGGATTTGACTTAGCTCTGATTCCATGCATTTCAGTCACCATTTGGAGTGGATTTTTGTGGACACTAGAGGGAGTACATATTGCTTCAGGAACTTGGAAGCTTTAGGCCAGTGCAACCACGATGATCTAATCAGGCAGTGTGTGTATATTTATGTATATATATATGTGTGTGTGTGTGTGTACATATATATATGAATGTATATAAATATATATATATGATATTAGTAGTCAAGGTCACTTACTAAGGGGAGAATATGAAGAAGATAAAGGACAGGGTTTTTTTAAAAAAAACTCTAAAATAATGAAATAGGGTCTATTTCATATTTTCTAGGCTGCAAAAGTGGCACCTTGTGTGCTCCAGCATAGCTTAAAATACAAATCAGGCACAAAGTGACCTGGCAGAGTAGGCAGACCTCAGGCATATGCTGGTTTCAGTCAATATTGCCGTGTGGTTGGATGGGAGAGGGAGGTACTGGCAACATCTGCCTCCCCTGCTCCTGAGATGCTGTTTCCCACTGGGCTCAGTGTTTTCCTTGCCCCAACACAGAAAACCCCACACAAACCGTGGCATCCACGCAGTAGAAATATGAATTGGAAGATTATTTTTCATGAAATTTCTAAAATCCAGAGGCAAATAAAAAGAGAAATTTAAAAAAAAAAAAAAAGTAGCCGTAGTGCAGTGCCCTCTGCATGTCATCCTGCTTGCTGTATTTTTAAGGATGTGTATTGCCTGATTAAAATGAGATTGCTACGGTCTAAAATATCTTTTAGGGACACGGAGTTGTTGACACTGCATTAAATTGTACAAGATGAATGATGTTAGAGTGATGATGAAGAAAATAGAAATATTCCATGTTTTCTGGTAAGTATTAAGGGTTGGAGCACTGCTAGATTTTTTTTCCAGTTGTTTTTTTTCCCCTCCTCTTTAGTCTTTTAACCAATTTTATCTCAGTTTCAATTACTCCAGTTTGATTTCAGTAATGTTACATACATTCCAGGAGAAATGTGTTGGTTATAATAAGAATATTTTGTCTCAGATGTAATTTTATTGGGTTGTGTTAAAATGCATTGATTTTTTTGGCTGAAATATTTGGGCTTCGGGGTAGATGCATTTGTTCTGGTTAGGAGTGCACTGGAGTCAGTAGAGCTCTTGTGTTTTAGCAAATACATTTCTATTTAAAAGCAAATGTAACATTTGAAAAGATTAAATGGATATTAATTGGTCAGGAGGCATATTTTCAAACCTGCCATTCTTTCTAACATGTGAAGTGTTATGACACTTGAAAGAATCCTCCCTAGCCTGACTCTGGTAATCATACTTTTAATGTATGTAACTGCAAATCTGCTGTGTAATGTGGAGCTTGCCTTATTGAAATATGTGTTTATATTAGTGAATTCTGTCTTAACTCAGAGATAATAAGTTTGGCTGACTAATGCCTGTCTAATTTCTTTTACCTCTGTGATGTGATTGAAGTGAGATGTGAACACAAGGTCTTTAAGTTACCATCAAACAAGAGCCTTCAAATTTCTGCTCAGAAGCAGAGCTATCAACAGCATATGGGGTAGCAGGTATTTAGTTGCACCTACTGATTTGGCACAGGCTGCCATCACTCCTGCCTCGGGTGCTGTAACACCCCCCAAGATTCTGCTGCTCTAAAGTTATTGCTTTCTCTTCTGTGCCTTCTTTTCTGCATTTGCAAAAGTATTCCCTTTTACCTTGATGATGAAGAATAAACAGTAATGTGTTAAAAGCATTCTGAAGTTCTAGAGCCTTCTGGCACTTTGAGTCTGAAGTGTCATTATTACATAGTGAATTTCATTGGTGCCATTACTTGCAACCCATAACACTTCTATAAGAAACAACCAGCTTTGAACCAGCACCAAGTTCAAGTAGTGAAGCTTAAGCCAACTAATTTCTTCCCAACAAATACTCTTCCTTGTGTACAGCTATTCAAATCTTTGCTACGATCTTTAGCAAATATAGATATATGTTAAACACGTGCACAGACTGATATTTTCCCTTCCCGTGTTCAAATCCATGGAAAGGTCTGCGACAGAGATCATCTGCAGTTGTTTTGGGGGAAGTTCCTCTCCGCTACTTGTTTTTCCTCCTTTTAATTCTCCACTGGTCACCTCCCATCGGAAAAGTCGGTCTTACTCCCTTCTTCATGACTGCTCTCTAGATCAGAGCTTTGACAGAAATGAAAGATCTGTGGACATTATGGATGTGATAATTCTGGATGAGCTCTGGCTGGGTTTGTTGTCTGTGTCAGCAGATGGAGCTCCGATGGACCCCGGCTCCACTGCCAACACTGAAATTGCCTGCCTGGCCGGGCAGCGCGGCTGTTGCTCCATGCCTGGCAGTCTGGGCCTGGGTTCGTAAATAAAACACATTATTTGTGCTTTTTGTGTTGTTCTGTTCCACAATGGATGTGACCAGCTCTAGCACAGATGGAGCAAGCAGGATATGGTGGAAACAGCTTATAAAGCCAGTGCTTCTGCCATAGAGCTGTACCTGAGAGGTGTCTGTGAACTGCTGCGGTCTCTGCTGTTTGGCCATGTTGGGGAGGGCGGAGGAGCCCTCCTCTTGTTCCCTTTCTCCTGCCAAATACCCTTCCCCCTCATAAATCTGTGCCCAGAGTGTGAGGAAAGTGAGATGAGATTAAAAGATTGCTTAAAATGTGCATCATTAAGCCAACCACAACATTTTTAGGAAGGCATGGGCCTAATATTAAGGTGGAATACCTGGAGAAGATGTGCAACACATACCCGTTATGGAAATGTTGCATTACATATGCCTGTCTGTCTTATGAATTTAACTTTTTCTTCCACATTTGGCTGTTCAACTACCCCTAAATCTCATGCAACTAGTAGGTTAATATTCAAATTCTGTTTATTCTCTCTTTAATTTATATAAGTGTAAGAATATTTTTTGAAGAATCTAACTACCTATGGAAGTCCTATCAACTCTAATGGTTGTTACTTGAAGTAAAGAAAGGCTAAAAGACTTTTATGTGTTTAAATCCAACTAGTGTAGCTACCAACAAATTAATGACTTACAAACCAAAAGCAATTCTGCCACATTTAATATTCTGCAACTGCAAGTCAACTTATTATATACATTAATCAATTTGTCATAAATGAACCCCTATTTTGTATACAGGCAAATAAAACAGACAGGCCACAACATATTTTATTCATAAACCAATATGCAGCAAAGCAAATGGACATAGATTTAATGTCTCACTTCTTAAATAAAATATGTTTGCATCAATCTTCTCCTTATACAACTTTATGTAGCCTATATGAGTCAATATGTGATATACAGAATTTATTTTTAAATCTGATGTGTTTGGTGCTTCATAATTACCTCCGTTCAATGAAAAATTCCTAGTTTTAAGACAGTCTTAGAAGCAACTCAGATTTTAATTAAAACTTTTACCTTGGTTTTAAAAAGGTCATTTTGGCCAAGGGGAGATAACGTCCTTTTATAGTAGCACATCTTACTTCTGTTGCTAATTGATGTTATTTGCTGTCTGCAGAAGAATAATTCATGCTGATGTTAAGGGAAGAACGAGGAAAAAAACAACTATTTCAATCGTGTTGTAACAATTTATTTTTTTTAGTATTAGCTTTTTTCAGTGTCAGAATGTTCATGTTTTATCCTAGTAGGTAAAGAGTGTTCCAAAAAGAAATGTGTAACAATGTTCTTAATTGCTGGAAGAATGTGATATTTTACTAATGAAGCAAAGTTGACTGCCAGGATGTGTTTACTGATCAGACAGCAGCACGTGCTGTGGCCCACTGGAAAATTATATGTTAAAGCACGTACCTGTCCTTTAGCTTTCAACCCAGTCCTGGCAATTCTTATCTCATTTCTTTTCATTTTGCTGGGGTATATATACCGTGATGCTCACTGCAGAGTGTTTGCTCCAGCACTCTGAATGTATGATTACAGAAGAAGATTGCTGGGTACCTTTAAAAAACCTGCAGATTAAAATGAAAATAAGAAAAAAAAAATGAGCAAAACGATGTAGCAGTTCAAAGAGAATATGTAAAGTATGAGCTCAGCATCATTCAAAAATCAAAATAGGCAGTCTTTAAATCCAACAAAATTTTTCTGAAAGGATGTTCCCTCTGGTGCAAAATACTTTCTTTAGAAGGCTAAAATCTAAGGAGATTCATGATGGGAGGTGAATCAAACGGAGAGGAAGACAAACAATAGACTGACAAAAGCAATCAAAGGAACAGTAAGCAAAATAAGAAAAGTAGGGGGAGTATCTTGACATCTTGATCTTAGGGAAATCTCTTCCTAGTCGTCCTGTTGTCTTGAACTTGAAGGCAAGAGCTGATCCTGCTGATACACTTCTCCACTTGCCAGATCATTGTTGTCAAGGACAAAGAGGAGAACTTTTTGAGGTGTCGTTTTTCCTTTGCCATGTGCTCGCTGATGCCCAGCCCAAAGACAGAGCAGTATTTCAATGTAATTCAAGAAACATATGCACGTGGCTGAATTTATTTAGTTTATTGACTCCATCATTGCTTCATTAGGAATCGCCTCCTTTCACTGGCTGACCCTGACAAAGTTGACCCTTTTGGCTGCCAGGTCACACTGTGGACTTGCATTTGATTTGCCAGTGATCAGGTCCCTCGGGTCCTTCTCCTCAATGCTTTTCCCCATTTTTTACATCCAGGGTTGCTGTGTCCCAGGTGCAGAATTCAGCACTTGTCTTTGTTAAATTTCGTACTGTTGGTGATTTCCCAGCACAAGTTCAGGGTTGACTGGGAGTTTATCATTCTCACAGCTAACGTTTTTTCTTTTGCTATTAATGTATTTAAATAATCATATTTTATTGCTCCCCACAGTCCTGGCCAGCTTCAACTCTAGTTGAGCTTTGGCCACACAAATTTTCTCCCTACAGTGGCAAGCAGCATCTCTGTATTCTTCCCATGTCACCTGACCTTGTTTCCAGTGGCTATACACTTTCTTTTTTTGCCTTAGCTCCGGAAGAAGATCCCTGCTCAATCAAGCTGGCCTTCTGCCTTGCCTGCTTGTCTTCTGACATTTTGGAATTGCCTGTGCCCTTAGGGATGTGTTGCTTAAAAAGTGACCAGTACTCATGGACCCCATCAGAAGTGTTTTCCCAGGGGTCCTTATCAACTTGTTTCCTGAGCAGCCTGAAGTCTGCTCTCCTCATGTCCAAGTTTTGCTGGCAGTTTTTCTCCTGTCGCCAGATTTTAAACTCGATTGCTTCACAATCACTGTGGGCACAGTGGCCACCGCCCTCCACTTCACTCTTCAGTCCCTCTCTGCTTGCAAGCAACAAACCAAGGAGGGCATCTTTCCTGGTTGGCTCCTTCAGTACCTGTACCATAAAATTATGACCAAGATTTTTTAGGAATCCCCTGGACCTGTTAGTACAAGCTGTGTGATATTCCCAGTTAACATCTGGCAAGCTGAAGCCTCCTATAAGGATAAGGGCAGTTGATTTGGAGGTGTCATAAATCATCATCGGTGTCATCATCCTGGACTAAGTGGTCTGTAGTGGGCTCCCACAACGACATCCACATTACTTGTTTGTCCCTTAATCCTTACCCAGAGATTGCCAGCTCCATACATTCCAGCCCCTCCATTGTGTGCACCACCACTCCCCTGCCACCATACTTATGGAAAAGACATTGGGTGACTGCCTGGCTGCTATTTTCATAAAGCTGGAGTCACAAGGATCGAGAGTGACAGTGACAGATGTACACGTAACTTTGTTAAATTTTCAGAAGATAAATTTTCCAAAAAAGAGCTGAGACACCTTTTGTTAAGGCACTTACAATTTAAAAGACAGATTTACAAATACTTGCTTTTGGCTTGCTCCAAGAATCAAGGATCCTGCTGAGCACTAAGAATTATTGAAAATCAATGAATTTTTAGTGTGCAGAAGGTCAGATGTTTTTCTAAAATACCGAGATGTACAATTAAAGTATTACAGTGCATATGTGCCTTGTTTAAAAGATCTCTTTACGACAGATTGTTATTCCCCTCCATCTATCAAGCAGTTAATTTTAAATCCTAAGGAAACATGTATCCATATGTATGTTACTCTGGAAATTTGTTATGTTTCTTTGAGCGTATCAACACATATTTTTAATGTTGTTTGTGCTTCTGTTTTCATGTCAAGTGGCTTTCAGAGTCATTGTTATCTTTTATGCTATGTACAAAGTCACCCCTTTGCTGTTCTACAGCATGGCTCGTGGAGTTTTACATTTCAACCTTTTTCTGTTTTCTTCTCTCTTCCCTCCCCCCCCCCGATATTATAGTGCCCTGTCTTTACATACCAAACCAGTTGTCTTTTCCTGCATTAACCTTCATCACTGGATTTACTACCAGATTCACTTGATCTGGAGCCTGGACTTTTAGAAATCTACTTTAAAGCGTAGCATATGAATTCATGCATTGGTACCAGAATAAGTAATTTGATTATCAGTATTGCAAACTTCTCTGCAGTTCCCATAATGTCAGACAAGAGCTGTGCATTATTTAGGGTTGGAAGGTAGGGTGGGTGGGTTCTGGTTTTCCAGATTCTCACTTTCAGGGCCAGTAGACTTAGGCAGTCTGCCTGTCTGTCTCAAAAGGTACGTGCAGTATCAGATCATGTTACAGTGTTTGATGACAAATTTTCAATGTGTCATGGAACCAGCTGCTGGCACCACGTCCTAAAAATCCTGCAGAGTTTGTTCTTGCTTTATTTTAGCAGTATTAACAGTCATTCTACCACTGCCTGTCAACACTTCTCAAATTTTCTTAAAAGTTCTGAATCATCACTGTAATAATTAGTACAAAGCTCATTAAAAAAAATAAATTAATTGAAGCTGGGGCTTTCCCAGAAAGCAACAGAGCAGAAATTCTTCATCCCAAAGCTGGTATCACCATGGTGTCGTTGGTAACATGTGCCTGGTCTCATCAGAACAAACAAACAAACATACAAACAAACAAATACCCAGCAAAAGGCAATAAAACTTTGTTAATCCTCCAATATGGAATGTGTATGTTTAAATGAAAAATGAAGTTCAGTGGTTGGAGCACTTCCCCTGGGCAGTGAGGGGCTGGATAGAGAGGATTAGTGTTTCCACCCATGTTTGGGAGAAGACTTGCTCTGCTTTTGGTGACATTAGGAAATGGTCATGGAAATTCCAACCAGAAAACCAAAATGTCGTCGTGAGAGAATGTTCAGTGATTGTATTGGTGCCCAGAGAGGCTGGGATGTCTCCATCCTTAGCAATATTCAGCAGTACTTGACCGGCTCTGGTTCAAGCAGCTCTAACTCTGAATTTAATTCCTCTTTGAGTAAGAGAGTTAGAGCAGAATCTTTGATATGGTCTATGCCAACTTACAGTACTGTATAATTTCCAAAACAGAAGGGCCCAAACAGTATTGTAGTCTTAGAAGATTTTGAACTGCTTTCCCTGTGAAGTACTTAAAAAATAAAAGAATGTCAGCCACTGTGAAATGCAGGAGCTGTGAAAGAAGCCTTTAAAACTTGCCTAAAATTGCACCAAAATAGTGGGCTTCTTGAAGAGGCAGCCTTAGAGTTAAGGCCAGATATACACATATATGCAGTTATCCTAAATCATGGTTTATTTGGAAAAGATTGGTGAAAGCTATAGTACCTGAGCAAGCCATTATTGTTACACGGCAAAAAATATCAAAAGTTCAAGAAAGAGCCACTACGTAAATTTGCAAAGGAAATTTTCCGAATACAAAAGGCTTTTCTTCAGAAAAGCTGTTTTGTCTGTGAAAGCGTTTCTAAGCAGGGCAGTAATTGCTACAAGACACGTGTAGGGTAGCTGATAATACAGTGATGGCACTGTAATGTCAGCCTCAGAGGTGAGTTTTCACTGAAACCCAACTTTTGGGTTGCAAAGCTGTTTAAGATGGATAAGTGGCTCGATAAGGTGGCGAAAGACAGGGTTTGCTTTGCACAGTGACATTGATTCTTCTAGGAAATGTTACGAAAACATCTGAGCCTCGCCAACACAAAAACAGCTGGGGAAAAAAAAAAAAAAAAAAAGACTGGCAGGAAGAGTTCAGCTTCAGAAAGGTATTTTCAGCCTGGGTTGGTCTGAAGTGGTGTTGATCCTCAGGTATAGGTAGCCTTGACTTTCACCTGTCAAGACTCAGAATGTGAAGCAGAGGACAAGGTGTGCTGGCTGTTTATTAAAGGCTGTATAGAAATGTTTATCTTTTTGCACTTGGACAAGAAAAACTTTCTAATTGGACCAGCGGTAGTAATTAACTAGAGGTTTAATGGATGGGGCTCGGGGAGAGAGAAATAAAAAGAGAAACTGGAGAATAGAAACAAACAGTTCTAAAACAGTGCTTGGCAAGGTCAACAGATGGCTGTAAGGTACTCAAAAGCTGATGGATGACAGTTCTGTTTAGTTGCAGGGGCTACTTTAGGGACCACAACATATAGAAGGAGGAAATGCTTCTCTGGGAACAGACAGAATGTGGGAAAATGTCTATAAATGATAACAATCCTCCCAGGGCAAGAGAGCTAGTGAGAGGGGCAAATTTTAGTAAATGTTTCTCTGAAAGCCAATAGAGGTTAAGAAATACTGGCTTTGAGTTCTTCTGGAATAGTCTGTATATAGTATATATAACCTGGAATAGCAAAGACTTTGTTTTGATTTCTTGCTTTCTTCCTATTTTAAGTGAAAAGGCTGTTAATTAGTTTATCTCGTAATTAATAAGTCTAATTGCAGAATTCATTTGTTTTATAGTGTTTGCTCCCTTGTTTACACATCCCTATCATAATTCATTATTCTAATAGTCATGGGAAAATATTAAAATATTTCATTAATCCGAATATTAGAAATCACCATTTTATGAAATGGTACTGTTTAATGAGTAACGGCTTTATCCCACCCACATGGAAACGACTGTTCCTCTGGTTTCCTCATTTTGCTCCTGGAATCTCCTGTGAACAGGTTTTATTTTCTTTGGGGCAATATGGAAGTTCAGAAGAGTGCCACTTGTCACTGAACTGGTTTGTTCACCTAGACAGAAGATTAAAGAAGTTCAAGTTTTAAGTTTTTGACAGCACTTTGGGTCAATTCCTGGATTTAGGTAAATTGGATCAGTCTTCCCAAGCTACACTAATACATGTATGAAAAAGCTTGTGAAGCATAACATGTCCACGGACTTTTCTATAGCTGTAGCAAAGAAAATCAGGGGAGTTGGGTCCAGCAAGGGAAAAAATCCTGGCTAAGCAGGCAGCTTGCAATAAAAATAAGAAAAGTAAAGGCTGTGTAAATTAATTGCTGTAGTAGCACAGTGTCCTTTTTGAAGGTGCAGAGGAGAAGTGTGAAGGACAAGAGTGACTCAGGAAAGACTTCATAAATCACAAACTTTGGGCATTCAGTTCCTTCTCAGATTCTGACACACACTAATCCCAACCAAACAACTGTGTGTTCAACACTCCTGAGTGAAAAGCCATTTTTTTCTTAAGTCTGCTTCAAAGAAAGTGTTTCCAGTACTGAGATCAGCCCTTGGAATCTGAAAGTTTTGGATGAACAGGTAAGTTTTGAGAGCTGGTTGAACTACAGAAAAATGAGGAAATGTCAACCCCATCATAACCAAAGCAGTTTCCATAGGAACACAGATGTGTGGCTCCTGTGCATGACAGATTTAGCAGTTTGATTGCATGTTTGTCCTGACCTTACAATTGAAAAAGGCCATTTGAGAATTCTAGCATTTGAGGATCCTAACAGGGATGTTATGCTAATGGCTCCAGAAATATCCCTAAACCCCTGTGTTAAAGTTCACAGCTGTAAATGGCTCACAAAGAATCTGAAGCAGAAATTGTTGAATGACTGAGTTCCATGTTAACATCAGCAAATTGCTTTACTGATGGTTAGCACAAAGGAAATGTGCTTTGACATGTTCTTTAGTGTGTGTCATGGTGAATTTGGAAGCCAAAGCTGAAGGGACAGTAACCTTTATCCAGTAAGTGCTGTGTTTTCGTAGGTTTCCATGAGGGTCAGTGAGCCCTAACTCTGGTTTTGTGGTAGCCCACCTCTGTGGGCTCTGCAGCCTCTCCTGAAGCTGACACTCCTCTCCTTGCCAAACTAAACATTGAAAACAAAGTCTCTTAAGGAAAAAGCCACATTTCATAGAACCACAGAATGGTTTGGGTTGGACCCATCCAGCCTGGCCTTGAACACTTCCAGGGATGGGGCAGCCACAGCTCTGTAGAGGTGTGTAATTAACTCCATGAAAACTTTTGGAATATAGTTAACTTTTTGATTAATGTGAAACATTCCAGTGTCCGATAACTTGGCTGTTCAGGCTGGGCTTTGTAGCCTAATGAGTCCAGTCTGCATGAAACTTTCTAATCTGCATAAAGGTCGACCAGTCAATAACTTCAACTTCTACTGATTTAACACATTAAAATGCTCACATTGATGAAAGAGCTTTCTGTGCTAGCTCGAGTGGCCTTGCTTTTTTTGATTTTTTCCTGCTCAGATTCAAAGTCACAACCTGAGCAGTGGCCCCTCTGTCGTGGCACTTGTGCCTCAGCAGGTGCCGGTGGCACTTAATCGCCTGGCGGACATTTTGCCATGACTTATGTCTCTTATTTCTGCTGTAGTTATAAGGAGTATCTAAATTGGAACATAAATTGTCCCTAGTTAATTATTTCATTAAATGTGCAATGTGGACCGCTAAGCATTATTATTCCCATTTTACAATTGAAGAAATGCAGTTAGCGATGTCTCAGTGATACGGATGTGAATATTTAGTTGCATATCTGCACTCTCATGAGTATCATAAATAAGACCAAAATCTGGCATGTTTCAACTGTTCTAGGCATTGAAAGGCACTGATAATGAAGATAAATTTGTGCATATGCTGTACTTGTTCTGAATGTACAATTGCTGCTCATTTCCGCAACAATCAAAGGCAAGGTCTGAACTCTGGCTACTGAATGCTCCAGGATAATTAGCAAGCCCAAAAAAAATGAATCTCAAAATGGGATTTAGTAATACTGCTGGTCTTTTTGTTGTAGCAAGCTCAGGTGCTCTAACAGAGATCTCCACATTTAGAAACCCTTTTTCATCTGGCACGTGATTTTTCTGGAGATAAGGATACACATTACAGTCTGCTGGTGTTTTTCAAGGATTTTTCTTTTTCTTTTGTTTGTCTCCTAAAAAAATAATTTTGTTTTGTTGCAGATCGCTTCTTTTCACAAGATGTGTGCTACCTTTCAAAACAGTGGGAGTATGGGACTGGGTGTTTACAAGCACTTCTTTACATTCACAGCCATTTTCCTGTTAAGTTTGATGATATATGAGTTTTAGCACTTCAGTTAATCAGAGACGTCTGAATAAAGCATCAAGGACACTTAGCTCTCAGTTTGGTCTGTGGCTGCTCTTGTAGTTCTTGAGTTGTGACAGAAAGAAATGGATTCCACCAGCTTCAACTTTCACGAGATGACTTATTAAAATACTTTATTTTGGCTCATTAAATCACCTTGTGGTGCAAAACCAGAATGTAAATTACTGGTGCAAAGTGAAACTGGTGTCAGCAATTTTTTTTTTCCTTCTGGTATGCAGAATTATTCCGGATCCAAATTTTCTTTTAGGCGTGCCAAGCTCAGTTGGAGTGGCATCGCTGAAATACCTGAGGTGGGCTTATAATTTCCTCCTCTAGTATGCATGGAGCAAAAGGACTGTTTAAGCATAACTTGATATTATTATTCATTGCACCAGATGATGATGCTATTAAAATATTCAAGGAATATAGAGCCTTTAGGCACACAAACACTTCAGTGCTGTAATTAAGTAGTTGAATGTTTCTTCTTTATGTGACCCACCACCAGCATTGGGGCACTTGGGGAACCTCATAAGCACATGGAAACCTTCTCAGTTTGTGGAGAGCCGAGTTCCTTGGCCAGATGTATTTGTGAGATCCTGCAGGGAGCAGAGGAAATCTATGTTTCAAATACCCTGTGCCCTGCAGAGAGAGCTTTCATGTAAGCACTTGCTGCAGATCTCGGAGAAAACGCTGAACTTTTAAGTGCTCACCGGTGTGTGTCTCATCCAGCCCAAGGGAAATAATTGGGAAGTGTTTATAAAATACAGCCTCGACATCAGCATTTGGAGGGGAACGGGAGAAAATGGGATCCTGTGGTGTGGCAACTGTACTCAGAATTGTAATAAAACAACCAAAGAAAGAGGATTTGTGTGATGCGTCGTAACTAGAAAGAAGATCAGAAGCTGCAACATCTGCAGGCTTGTTGTGGGATGAATGGGAAATATTTTTGTTTCTTATTTCATTATCATTATGCCAGTCCTTTAAAAGCATTCCTGAAGAAGTGTTGCTCAGTGTTAGGAAGCCTTACAACTTTTCTGCAGTCTATTTGGTGTGAATATAGGATGTTTATTTCACATTATTGAAATGTTTGCTGTTTTACCGTCAAAACAGACACACCATGTGTGCATCTACCTATTAGCATATGACATACAAAATGACATATAGAAACATAATGATTCTATTTAACAGTGAGGGTCACATTTGGGTGCAAAAATCCATCAATGCTTTGTGACCAGCATAGGAGGATTTGCTTTAGGGCAATTGTGTGGGGTTGATCTATATGAAAATTCTCCTTTAACTGTTATTTCCTGACCCTGAATAAAGATGTGAGCTCTAACTTAATCTGGAAAGCAGAGGGGGCAGGGCTTGACCTGTGTTTTTTTTCTGGGGGGGAGTGTTAGTGCTGGGGTAGCGTAAATCTCTTGTGTTCTTGTGCTTCAGGGCAATTTCCACAGACTGAATCCTGCTTCTTCCTTCAGTTCCCTGTGTGTAAATTAGGGGTAGCTCAAGGAAGCTGCAGGGCTTCACTGATGCAAACTGAGTGCTTCTTTCCCTGAAACTTCAGAGTTCACAACTTTAGTAAATTTTTTTGTGTCTGCACTCCTCTTCAGATTCCCGAAATAGAAATGATCACAGGCTGGTGCTCTCAGACCAGCTCTGCTCTGTGCTCAGAGTGGTTATGTTAATCACCACGGGAAAGATGCATTTCAGGAGGGAAGAGAAAAGAACATTTTTTTTCCTTACCATTTTTAGGCAGCCTTTCAAGAAAGCTGCCTTCTTTCAAGTGCCTGTACTGTGTAATCTTGGATATTGTTCGATATCAGATGAATCCAAGAAGGGGTGCTGGGTAATATCAAGAGTAGCTGCACCCTCCGAACATCTGGGAGGCTTCTGTATCTGCAGTGTGCAGATCTCCATCCTGCCAGGCAGAGCCTGTGCTGGGCAGGCATGATTTCCATGATTTCTAATGCAAAGTAAAGCAAACTCTGAAAAAAAAAAGTTGCACAGCTTTCTCCTTTTGTCCTTGCATCTTGCTTTTAGCCTAAATAAGACAGGTCTGATTTAGCATATGCAGGTGAATGGTGGGTTTTTATTCTTTGGGTGTTTGCTTCACTTACAGCATCCATGGCCCGAGCAAAAAATGCTTGAAAATAAAAACATCCCAACACACTAATGCTGTTCTAAATGGAATTTGGAGGCCAGTGTGGTTAAATCCCATTACCAAAACAACAGTGGCTTAAGGCAAAGCAACTTAGATGGGAAAAGGCAGTTTCTAAACAATTTTTTTTTTAAACCCTTATGCTTTTGGAGTTTGGTAAACTAATCAAAATTGTCTTTCCAATGAAGCTGATTCTCCTCTCACCCATGGGGCAGTGGGCAGAGAAAGAGGTCATGGCTGATTCAGATGACACGAAGCATCTTTGGATTTGCCAGGGCTGCAGAGACCCCTTTGCTTCTTTGTCAGAACTGTGTTTGCTTCACTGTCAAGCTTTGTGTGAATAGTGTTTGAAAGAATTGACATCTAAAGAGTAAAGGTGGTGATTTATGAAAGACAGCATTTTACAAACTCAAGAAGATACATCTTAGTGTTTAATCATAGACTCAAAATCACAGATTCAAATGTGTTTATTTTTTTTTTGTTCTCTCTTTGCATAAAGTTATGATAAACCAGGATTTCTTTACAAGGTATTGTATGAAATTCTGCAAAAGGAGGCAAAGGGAATTGTTTTGTGGCTCCATCAAAGTGTTTAAAGAACATAAACTTGGCTTTCATGATATTATCAAACAAATGCTTATTTTGGAGTCATTGCTATCATCCAGCTCCTCGTTTGAAGATGAAATCAGAAGGTCAAGATTTTGCAGACTGTTCTCTCCATGGACCCCTTCTGTGTATATGGGTTTTTTGATTCAAAGAATGATGGCTGGAGTTTGAAAACACTTTAGTGCATTGCAACTGTGAATGATCTCAAGGGGAAGGTTTTTAGAGGCCCAAATGGGCACAGAGCAGCTGTACCCTTTAGCAACTTCAGGAAGGTTTATTACTGAATGGGAACAGCTCTGCCCAGGTGACCTGCTGCCCTGGGCAGGTGTCTGGCTGTCACCTAAAGCGTTTTGCAATGTCATGACCGGAATAATGCCTTTGAAGCTAGTGACACTCTGCTTTGAGCATATTTGGGATTACAAGCATATGATCACTGTAAACGTTTACTCATGTGACAGAAAGAAAAATCCACCTTCTTTAAAGAGTTTAAAAAAAAAAACCAAACACCTTCTTTCCTCTGACATCCCTTACAGGTGCAATGTCATGGTGCTGTTCTTCATCCAACTCCACGTCGAGTTAAAAGGAATCTATTTTAACTGTTTCCTTCTATTTTATTCTTAATCTTTTTATAATAGCTTTTAGACAATGTGTACTTCTGTTACTTCTTCAGTCTCTTGGTGAATGTAGCAGCAATATTTTTTACATTAATAGTGTGACATTAAGTTGGCCTAGGATAAATCAATGCAAAATTATTTACTGCCCTCCTATGCAAAGTACTGCATGTTCCCAGAGGCTTGGGTTTATATGTCTAAAAAAATTGGATCTTCTGCTACACTGTTAACTGATATTTGGCTTTAAAGTGTGCTCTTTTTGTCTCAGATGCAATACTGTTCATTTTGCAGTACAAAAGGATGATGATCTTTTTCCTACAGTCCCTTCCCATAACACTGGAATGTAAAACTCACTGCCAGCTAAGGTACAAAGCAGCTGGCACTGAACAGAGAGGACACAAAAGACTGACCAGAATTCAAACTACCATAAAATGAAATGAAAATAATCTCCTATCAGAAGCATCTCAGAAGTACAGTTTCTTTTGAACAATGAAAACTAGCATTTAAATTACATAATGGACCTGAACAGAATCGTGGAACATAAGAGAAAAATACAGAACACTTAGGTCAGCTGAGCTCCTCTGAATTTTTCTTGGCTAAAGGAAAGGTAATGGGAGATGAATGCACCCAGATTCTGCAAAAGTAATAATGCTTTCTGGTATTTAATGCCTTTCACTGGAAGATCTCCAAGAGTTTTTCTTTAAATAATAATTATGCATTGTAATTAATTTTAATAGCCCACTAATGGTCACTTGATTATGTCCTTTTATAAGTGCTAGAAATATGTTTGCCTTTTTTTCTCCTTATTTATCCCATGTTAGAAATATGGCAAATGGTAAATCTAGGAATAAAGTCAAGGTGTTGTCAGTCACTCTGGCATGTGAAAACAGGAGAAATTAATTTTCTTTCCATTTCAAGTTCAAACACTACAAATGTCACAGGCTATCTGATCTAAGATTTATCTTGTCATCTCCCAAAGGGGCTGTTTCCCTTCCTGGTAGGTGAGTGCTTGTAGTGGGCTGCTCTCCTGCCCTTTTCAGCCTGGGAGGGTTCTGAATTTCACAGAAGCCAAAAGCTCCCCAAGAGAAGTTGTGCATAAATTCACCTGAGTATATATAAATCAATACTTAAAGCTTGAAAAATGGCCGTAATCTGGGTACCTGGTACCTTTTTAAATCATTAAACCATATAATAGGCTAAAGGAAATAAGAGCAAAATGAATTAGAAGTGAGGAAACTAGGTGGTTTTTTCACCTCTGATTTTTAAGGGGTGAATTTAATAGAAGATCAATAGTGCTGGCAAGGGTCAGCTTTACTTTAGGAAGGTAATATATGCAGTTCTCAGCATGGTCTTCTAGAGCATCTCAACCATGACCATCAATACCCTGTGATTCCTGTAGTGCATCAGTTTGAAGCAAAAAATGCCAATCTGCTGTCTTGTGCACTGATCTATGAGCAAATCAATAATAATGGAATTTAGTCATCAAAGGATGTTGCAAGGTAGTGTATGAACATTAATTAACCTTTAAAAATAAGTATGAAGAAGGTAATGCTGTTCCTGCCTCAGAGCTTATGTTAACTGGAATGTGGGAAGATGAGCTTGGCCGGGTCTTTCAAAAACTGCAAGGGTCCAGTTGAAGACAAAGGAAGGGCAAGTCCTGAAATCCTTGAGGTGCAGTTTTGTGTGTAAGACATCCTAGACAACTAAGCAATGTCTAAAGGCATCCAGCTTCCCCAGCACACAGCAGCTCCAGAGGTTTTACAGGCGGTTTTGCTGGTAATGAGAGAGGTTTTAGGTCATTTTGTATGTATGTTAACAGTATGGATTTGTGCTGGTGTCCAATGGGAAAACATGGTGATACAAATCCTGCGAGAGAAGCTTTGTGTGCCCCATTCCAATGTGTTTTTTGAAATTGAGGGTGTGGGTGTGACTGCACGTGCCTGCAGAAGCATTTCCGCTAGAACTGTATGAACTCTTCACTTTTTTCCTAGCATATAAAATAACATGGCCTGGTGACATATTGTAGGCTCTTTCATTAGATTTAATTTCTTCTGTTGTTTGTTTTATTGCCCTGACTTAAGAAATATACAATACCATGCTTGTCATTGCCTTTGGATTTTTCTTCTCTATAAATATTATCTTTTTGATGATTCCGAGAATTCTGAGGGAAAAAAATATTGATTTCTCCATGTCAAAAGGCTCTTCTGTATCTCATAAATATTCTTTTTGTCAAGATTTAATAATTCGTTGTCCAAGCCAGTGCCTAAGTGGAATAGATTTATGTTAATACAAACTTTCTTTGGTATTAAGATGATCAATTTTTCAAGTGAGGAAAAAAGGGAAGGTGTCAGGAGCAACAAATGATCATATGTACTGTGGTTTACTTGTAACCTCAGGTTCAAACCAGATGATTTTGAAGAAGAGTTCATTGGGTAGATGTTAAAATGCACTGAGGGAAGGAGGTATTTTTTTGCATAGTAACTGTAGGGGAGGTGCTGATGCTCATCAGAGTCAGCAGGTGTTGAATCAAAATGTTTGCAGGGTGGTTTTCCACGCTCGTCTTGGAGAGCATCTGGGAGAATGAAAATTGGAGCTGATTAACAGGTTTCAGTGAAACCTGAAAACCCCAGTCCAGTGTGCTCAAAAAGCAGTTTTCCATGTTTGCTGGACCCTTAGCCAGGCAGCAGCTACGTACCCATGGAGCAGGGAGAGGCTTTCCATGGGCTTGAGCAGCAGTCCCCACGCCAAGGCCAGAGGATCCCTTCTCCTTACTGGGGCTAAGAGGAATTAGGTTATAAAGTATTTCATGTGATTCTAGAGAAAACGAGGCAAGATGTTAATTTTCGCTAAATTTGATAAAAGCCGGTTGGGGACTGAGGTGATAAGGACGACTGGTACAGTCTTGATCTTTTGGGCTATTTGTGCCTGTTAAACAGAAGCACTCGATAAACTGTGACTAAAGGCATATTATAGCTCAGATAAACTCTACAAATTGTACAGGAAAAGTAAAAATCCCCCAAAGCTGGGGATATTGCCTGCCTTCACTGACCTGCTTTTTCTTATGTTTTTTTGATTTTTTTAAAATGGATGTTCTTAGGAGTGTTTTTTTCTTATGGGTATTATCTCTAAATATGAGCTGAGTTTTGTTGCCGATTTTCTAACCACGAGGAATGCAATTTAGAATTAAATCAGTTCCTAATTTAATTACCTGGGCTTTGTTTCTAATTACATGCTTCTACTAATCGAACAGCAAATTATGTAAAATTGAGGATGGAAAAATAAATTTGCAGGATATTTTTTCTTTGCGCTTCTGGTGAGTCATTATGTCACAAAATCATACTTTAGCCACAAACTGAGCTGGGAAAGCAAACTAGTATGTAGAGATTTTGTTATATGTGTATTGAGGTTTTGTATTTTATTGGGACTCAAAGTTTGACTTGCTGCCTGACAAAAATCAGGGGTTTAGATTTCTTTCTGCAGCAAAATTTCAGACCAATGAGCCTTCTGGCAGGATGATCAGGGTTGAGTTTCAGTGCTGCCTGTACAGATTTGCCAGATTATACTGTATATAATTATCATTTGTTGTTCAGAATTCTTCGTGGTTATACCAGTGAGAAGCCAGAAGTACTCTCCTGAGATCAATGCATTTTCTCTGCTATTTACACTGCTGAAATCACAGTTTAGCTCGTTGTGTGGTTTTATAATATGTTGTACACAACTGTGAATGCATATCTGATTATAATAGAAATGTGATTAAATTTCAGCTTTGTTCACTTCACCTGCTTTTGCTCACTGTATCTCTTCTGAGATTTATTCCAGCATTCAAAACTCCTCAACTGCTTCAGGTGGTTGCCAGAAAAATGAAAACAACAAACAACAAACAAACAAACAAATAACCTGCTGCCAAGACCTTGATTCCTTTTCCTCCTACAAATATGGGTTTCATCTCTGCCACTGTGGTAAATTTATACATTGGATATTTCCATTCTCTGTAGCAGCAGAAATAGAGGCTCACAGCCAAACTGTGAGAAACAGGGCTACGAATACTAACTTTAAAATAGTGATCTTTTTATGTAACAGGTATAATTTCCTGTATTTATGGGTTGTTTTTCAAGAGGGAAGTTTAATATTATCGTGGTAATTTGAACAGGATTGCAGTCTCTGGAAAGAGGTTTTCCACAGCATTTGTGGGGTACTGGAGCACCTTATCAGTGTGCACTGGGTGGCCCAGCATCCATCTCAGCTCTGTCATTTATGAGCAGCTCTGCAATCCCAGGCACCAAGTAGCTCTAAAGTGATAAATAAAACTTTGCTGGCATTATTGTCCTGTACTCTGTACATGAGAGGCAAACCCTTGGGGTAAATCAGCCCTGCTGCTTTAATGCCCGTCGACATAGCCCGAAGTTCTGTTGCTGCAATTTTTCCTTTGGTATTGCATCCACTTGTAGGAAATAAGCCTGTGTTTATCATCATCTCCCCTCCCTGTCTGATGCAGAAAAAATCCAAGATCTCCTTTCTGAAAAAGAAGGGCAGATTTGGCCGTGGAACTTGCTTCTTTGTATGAATTTGCATGACATAGTTTTCCTTTTTGTGGGAAACAATGTGCCAGCCACTGACTGGATCAATAAAAATTGATTTTTGAATAGGGAGTAGAAGCAAACAATTGCATAAAAGGGGAAATAATCTTATGCTGAGAGCAATTGGATAATACACATTTTACCAGTAACTGATGAAAGCGTAGAGATGAAAAATAAAGCAGGACATTTATGACCCGGGGAAAAAAAAAAAGAAGTTAAATGAGGTTTTAATTCCGATTAGTGATATTTTTATGACTGATATAGAGCAGAGTATCTAATTTTATTCTAAGCAGGGTGGTTCAAGGTTTGTTTTTTTGGTGTGGGTTTTTTTTTTTTTTTCATCTTTGCTGGCTTATTTCTGTTCAGTTGTGAGAGAAGTGTGCTAAGTAGACCCAGAAGGGCTTTCAAAGGATAGATTGCTATTGCTTTCGCTTGTACAAAAAGGTTAATTATGGAGGTTGGGAAAACGTTGCTGCTTTAATGATAAGGGACTGCTGTACAGAAATGACTAACCGAGCTAGTTTTCAGGGTCATCTTAATTTTAAAATAAATGACAAAACATCAGGCTCCTTGATCATTCTGAGCATTAAAAATGAAAGGTCCGACATGCATGAGAAATACCTAATGATCAGAAAATCTGAGGTAGGTAACAGAGGAGGAGCTCAACCAAAAAATAATTCATTAGAATTTCTGTTTAACACAGTCTTTCTAGAAACTAATTTAAAAAAAATGGACAAAACTAAAGTTCTAGAGTTTTTGCCAGAGTTTATAGACTGTTAAATAAAACAGAATTTGTAATAAATTAGGCTGTAATTTAAAGCCCTATGTTTTATACTTCTCTTCATGGATCTTATTCTTCCATTCCAGTCAATTAGGCACTGCAGAATGTCAAAGGAGAACAGAACTTGGATTTTATTGTTGACATACTAAAGTTGACATATTATCACCATTTTTCCTTGAGTGCTGGTGCTGTAATACAAGTTTTCAAATAGAAAATATGTATTTCTCCCCATTTTTGCACTAAGGACTGAAAAGGGGAAAGGTCTACTTAAGGTTTGTGCAGCATTTCTTTGCCAGGGACGTGAAGACCTGTAAATTACAGTGTTTACTAGAAAATACAAGAAAGACCATATCTGTCAAATTAGAGTGATTGCTTAATAGCATCATCCTTGAAGAGTGTGGAGAGCAATGGTGGGTACATTTCTGTAGGTACCAGAAATTCACATTCTGCTTAAATAAGTGTTCTTAAAGGAATGCATTGGGTTCAATAAAACTTGCTGCAGGGTAAAGAACCCCTAAGAAACCCTGCAATAACCAGCTGTCTTCTGAGATTGGATCAGCCAAGTGCCCTTGAGGATCACCTCTGTGAGCAGCCATGAGCACAGGTTGTTGGGATCCAGGGCTGTTCCCAGTTGGGAATGATTGGTGCTCTGCTGCCAAGCCAGTCCTGGAAGAACTCTACAGCAAAGGGAAGTCCTCTAGGTCTTAGATACAATTTATTTTTAATACCTTCTGTATCTATTACCTTATGGCCTTTGACTACTGCCATTATTTTTAGTCATCTCTTAGATCCTGAGTTATGTTTGAGCACCAAGATAATGCAGCCCAAGCTACAAGGAGTTGGAGTTTTCATGCTTCACTTGCTCTTGCGAGCTGCAGGAATTCACACTGAATTTTGAAGACAGACATGTTGTAGTCTAACTCTACTTTGCACTTTACTGACTTGAATGGATTGAACAGCATCCTGCATCTGCCTGCTATGCAAACAGAGTATCTGTAGGAAGTGCCCAAGCAATAATCTCATCAGTATTCCCAAGATGCTTCATTTGGTTTTAATTCTTCAAAATCCAATATTTAAAAAATTTATAACCCTAGCCTGTTACAGTCAATGAAAAAATATGATCAAGTAATTCAGAACTGTTAGTACAGTAGAAATTAGCAAAGGTAGATGTTTGGAAGCTATTGCATTAATTTACAATTCATAAAATTAATGAGTTTTGTATAAAAGTTACTGTCTCAAGATGCTTAGAGTGAAAAGAGTTACTAGAAACATTATTAGTATTGAAATGAAGAAAAATTTTGCTTTTCCTAGTCATTTTTTGTGCATGTCTTTTGCAGTTTTGAAATACGTTGGTCTTACAAATTGTGACAACGCAGAGACAATAGTTGTGGAAGTTTAGTGGTGATGAATTGTGGAATCTCACCCAAGATTATGTGAATTATTAGCCTTCACACATTTGACTTCTGCTTGTTTCTTTATTGCTTCTGAAGTGGAAAAGGTAGGATTTTTCCAGTGGTTGAGGACAGGACTGGCCCTCATTTGGGCTGTGCCTGTGTTAGGTTTTAGTTCGGGTCTGTGGCATCCCACTATTTCCCAGCAGCAGCACAGACTGAACTTGAAACTATAACACATATCAGGAGGCTGTAGCTATTCTTTAAAATTACGTGTGTATTAAATAGGTATGTTTGTGAGCTTTTGTGCTGCTGTGATTTGTCTCCTGTCTTGTTGGTAAGAGTTACAAGACTGAATCCCAAAATTGAGTAGAACATTGGCTACCAAAATCTACGATGAAGAGCAAAACTGTTGCTCATTCCAAAGAGTCATTACTGAGATTCTGGCAGAGGCAAAATGCTGGGATGAGGTGGAGTTGAAGACAGTACTTCTAGGGAAGTGATGTGGGAAAGCTGGTCACGGATGCTGAGGTCCGTAGTGATGAGAGCAGGGGCTGAGGCTGCAGGAAGAGACTGGTTGGGGGATAGAAAGGGCCATTACAAACTAAAATAGATGTCACTGCAAGTGGCGGTTGGCAACTGGAAGGAAGCCAAAGAATTGGAGAAGAACAGCATTTAGTAGGAGAACACTGTGCTGAGCAATGTGATTGGTAGCTTGGAAGTTTTGTGGTTTGTCCAAGAGAATCTTGGGTGCTTAGAGAAGACAAAATCAGAATTATGGATACTGAGAGCCTAGAAAATTAAGGGAATGAAAAAGACTGGAAAGAGGGGTTGGGAGGAAAAGCATTTTATTGTGACTGCATTTGCAGTGAATTGATCAAGCCAATGCATTGGTGAAGGCTCCCCAGTGCTTGAGGTTTGCCTGGGGAAGTAAATGCAGAATATCTCTGTGCTCCAGAGATCTCATGGGCATCAGAGACCCCCGGCTCAGGCTGCCACTGAGCTCCTTTCTGGTAGACAGCATTTAGGTTAATTTATAATTTTTTTCACCTGCAGTGTATGTAAAAGGAGAGTGTCTCCTCCCCTATTTATTTAAAATATAAGCAGTTGGCTTTGTTTATTCTGAAACATAGTTTTGTTAGGACAAATAGCTCCGTTTGCTTTTGTTTTACATAAAAACAGCAAATAAATATTTTTATTGACTGTGGTTATTCCTGACTAGCATCTGTTAAGTCTGCAGCATTAGCAACATATATAGATTTAAGAGTTAACCAGGACTTAAGTGTAATTCCTTTTGAGCATTTAGCTATTAACTGCATGCAAGTAAAGCCATTGAGTTTCTTATTTAATGACTTATTTGTTTATATGGAAAATCAATTAGCACAGCTCCTGGGGCTTTCTTACCTTTCCTCTTCAAGGATTCTCCCCAGGAGCGGCACTGACACAGCGTGCTTTTGGCATCCACCAAGTTCCACAGTTCACAGGGGGCTCCTGCGGTGCAGGGATGTGCCAAGTCAGTGCATCTGAGCAGGGTAGGAGCTGGGGAGTGAGACTTCAAAGCCTTTAAACTTGATCTTAAGGCCAGCATTAATAAATACCAGCCTTGGGTATTGATGGGGAAGATAATGTTAATGGAAAGGAAAAGCATCCTTGTTTCATTTGAATAATTAGTGGCTCCTAAAGGCTTAGTCCTAGCCTGCTCTGTATGAGCACTTGCAACCGGTTTTATATAGGGGTTTTTTCCACTTTTTCCTGCTTTTGTTAAGAAGTGGGTGTTTTTTAGGAGGCAAAGTTTCGTGTGCCCTGGGGAGGAGTGTGCTGGAATAGCACCGTATATGTGGGGGGATGGAGGCAAACTCTCATTTGCTGCCAGTTGAGCTGGTTCTGGCTGTGGTGGTTCCAGGTCTGGAGCAGGAGAGTCCAGTGCCAGTGCCTCCAAGCTGTTTGCTGGACCATTCTGTCCCTGCTCTGAAGCAGCCACATATCCTCTCAGGAGTCTCTGTTGAAGCCTCTCCAGCATTTTTTGCACTGGGGGCTATGCCTGGATTGGCCCAGATTCACAAAGCGATCTGTATATGCTTGTCACACTGAGATAAATATTTTCTTTCATGGAAAGTCAAGGTCATTCCCATTTATCTGGCTGCATATGCTTATTGACAGCAACCCTTCTAGTCCAGGGAAGCACAAAGTGATGAACTCACCCCTTTCTTTTGGCATTCAGATGTGGAATCAGCACCAGGAGGCACCAAGATCCCGCCGGAGCTTGGGGCTATTGGCAGCAACACGTGCTTGTAGCTACTGAATCCCAAATTAAAAACAAATGGCAGTGACAGCAGAAGTGAGACGTGCTAGTAATAACATTATTTTGATACAGCACATGAAGGAGTGACACCGAGGCTGGGGGAATAAAGCCCAGCCTTCTTGGCCACGTCAACCTTATTTTCAGTAGTCATTCAAGAAGACTTGATTTTTAATTCCAGATTTCCCTAAGTAATCATTGCAGATAAGAAGGGAAACTGTAAATAAAACAGCAGTACCTGATCTTCTAAATTCTTTTTATTTTTAATGAATGGTATCTTAGAGCATCCTAAAGACCAAGAGATATTTTGACAGTTCTATTTAGCCTATTTTGAGTCAATATCTTTATTTTTTTTGTATCTTAGAAATGGAGAATACCTATTTTTAGGGCTGCAACTATTAAAACTGTCTGCTTTAGATAGTTTCTAAGAAGCCTGATGATTTAGAAGAAACCTGAGAAATAAGCAATATTCCACTCATCCTCTGAGAGAATATTGATTTATTTAAATAATTGTGCTCAATTTTGAAACTTAAATTTTTAAAAGGCAAAGAGATTTTTTTTCCTTGAAAAGGATGTCATAAATCATTTCACAGTTTACTAACCTGTGCTGCTCAGCAGAGGAAAGGGCTGAGGAAATACTCAGCGAAGAGTTTGATCATTGTGTTGGGTGTTGATGAACTGAAACAGTGACGTTCAGCAAACAGGTTTTAAGGCTTTTGTGGCAGATATGAAATGGAGAGTAAATATTCCTAGTGGGCTGTATAAGCTGTACCATCATTGCCTTGGATTGCCTCTGTCAGTCATAACCACCTGAGACAGTGCCAGAACTGACCTTGTGTAGCTCAGGCTCATTGATTTTAATTGTGTGTTGTATTTCATCCTCTGCAGGAAGAAAACAGTGGGGCAAGCGCAGTCCTTGCATGCAGCTCATTCTTAGTTTCAAGAAACTGAGTTTGTTGGAGAGGAACTCAAGAGACCAGCTTGCTCTTGGCTGAGGAGGAGATGAACGGAGACTTTTTACAGGAGCACGTAGTGACAGGACAAGGGGGAATGGATTCAAAGCGACGGAGGGCAGGGTTAGGGTAGATATTAGGGGGAGATTTTTGGCTGTGAGGGTGGTAAGGTCCTGGCACAGGTTGCCCAGAGAAGTTGTGGCTGTCCCATCCCTGGAAGTGTTCAAGGCCAGGCTGGATGGAGCGCTGAGCAACCTGGTCTAGTGGAAGGGCTGATGGCAGGGGATGGGATGAGATATCTTTAATGTCCCTTCCAACCCAAACCATATTATCCTCTGACTATTTCAGGAGACATCATCAGCCTGAAATCCAATTAATTAATTAATTATATTTTTCCAATACTCCACACATACTTTCAGGTGTTATAACTGTGTCCAGGGTGTTAACAGTGTCATTTTTTTTCAGCTTTTCTCAATTTTCACTTCTACAGCTACACCAGAGCCTGACACGTACGAAAAGCAGCCAGACTGAGACTAAATTTTGCAGTCTGCCCCTGTTGGGAATACATGCACAGTACTCATTAAAGTGAAGGGATTTCAGCATAGGAGCAGTGGTCTGTTTGGACACAGCTGGAAAAACTGGAGATTAAATATATTATTTCAGAACAGCAGCTGTGAAGCTGATGACTCACTGCAAAAAGTGCTGACAGTATCCTGCTCTGCATGTATTTTTAACATACACAGTAATACATCTAAACAATACAGTTAAAAATAAAGAGTATTGAATTACCATTAAAAAAAAAAAAAAGTGCCATAATTATGGAGCACAGAATTTCTTTAGGAAAAAATCAAGTTCTTAGAAGTCTCAGAAGATAAATTAAATAGGTTACAACACTAATTCTTGTTCAAACTGTGGAGATTGTGGGGTTGAAATGTCTGCAAAAGGGTGAAAAAGTGAGAAATTTTGGATGTGCTTTAAAGGGAGAGATTTTAATCAGTGCTCAGAATCAGAACAGATTGGTCATTTTGAGTACAGGATCAAGGAAAATTGGGGTAAGGGAAAATCGTTTTATAGGAAACCTTATTTTAAAACTTCTGTACGAAGATACATTCTTTGTGGAGTTTCTGACAGAAAAGCTTTGCTCGTAAATGAGTACAGTTTGCAATGGAAATACTCCATTCTGGGTTATCACCCTCCATGCCAAACAGGAGATAGACCTGGGAGGCCTGCTGGCAAAAGGATCACACATTTTCATTTAATGGAAATTAAATGGTGTCACGTGTAAGAACTTGGGTGCAGCTGGCCAAGAAAAGTAGAAGTAAAAGATTATTTATCATTAAAGCCCATAAGTCACTGTGGTTGGATCTTTTTAGAGAGGAAAAGTGCCTCAGCTGGTTGGATGTCATCCCTGGCGAGCAGTAACTGAGTAATGGCATTCCCACTAGGGCAAATTGAACCCAAGGAGAATTTTGTAAATGTTCCCAGTTAATTAAGATATTACCAGTTCAGCAAAAATAATAAAAACATTTTAAAAATTGAATTAATGTAGATACAATTAGCATGTTTTAATGGATTCATTCTTTGATCATTTGTCTCCTGGTCAGCATTTCTTGTAAATACACTAAAAATGGAAGTGATGGGGAGTGTAACTGGAATGAGGATGGCTGTGAACTCCTTCTAGTGCTAATGCTCTTGATCCTCACTCACACCTACACACTGACACTTTAACTGAAAGCACTTGCAATTAAACCATGAATTCAGGTGCCTGCTGGTGTCAAGGAAAAGAGAGAGAGATGTTATATTTTCAAAATACCTGTAAACTCTAACATGACACTTTTCGCAGCAGGCAGAAGGACTTGCTACTTGAGTTGTAGGAGGAAAATCTTCTTTATGTTACCTCTCTTACCACTCAGGTGCTTTTAGAAAGGCTGAAATGTGTTGCTGAAAGGAAAAATATTCTGCCTGAGGCTAGGGAAAAAAAAGAAGTTAGACTTTTTTCATCTTTCTGTAATTAAGATACAACTGTAAACCACTTAGTTCGAAAACTGTTTATGAACTCACAGGTCTGAACAGAATAACCATCTGCAAATTTTAAAAATTAAAATCCCTTTAGGAAGCAGTGACCTTGCAGAGCTTAAATCGCTTATAAAATTCTGAAGGCTGAATTAGTTAGGGAGAGTGATGAACTAGATGAAAAATAAGTTAAAAAAAAAAAAAATGAGTACAAGCTTTTCTTCCACATCTGTCCAAAGGGCTGGAAGGAAAAGCCTGACTTCTGGCTGAACTGTCTGTGTTTGCTGTTTTGTTCCAGTTTAGTTCTTATCGTATTTGTGATCAGACCCCAGCAGCTTTAGCAAACGAGTCTCACGGCAGCTCAGCTTGGAGTCACGGAACGAGGATCTCCGGCGATGGCGATCGATGCTGCCGGAGGGATGGACCGGCACGTGCCGGTGGGGAGGGATGGATGCCAAATGGCTCTTGCACAGCATAAGCATTCCTGGAAAACCACAGGTGGAAACTGAGTTAAAGAAGGCGATTCATCCTGGTTTGCTGCTTTAAAATCGGAGAAATGATTCTCTGGACAGTTTTTGAGTATGAAAAGGCAAAAGCCGCTGCTTTATTACGGCAGTGAGGGTACACAGGAATATTTTGTGCACCTCAAAATGCATAGGCCTTTAGAGCTTTATGCTATCACCTAATTACAATATTCAGGTTCTAATTACAATATTTGGACATTACCTCATCTGTTACACCCACTTCTGAAACCATCCCTCCCATAGTACCATCCTCGCCATGCCCCTGCCATGTCTCCCGAATTTGAGTTGGAGGTCCCAAAAAGACCATCTCTTCCTCTTCTCTTCCTCATCTCCTTTGACACAGTATTACACCTTCTGGAATGGTTTCAAGGCTCCTGAGTCGCTTTGACTACTTACATCAAGTGTTACGTCTCTTTCTCAGCACGTTTTTGCAGGTAGAAAATGCCTTACCTCCTTCTGTTGAAGCTCTTAACAAAGAATGATAATACTGCATTTTAGGAACTTTGTACAAAGGTACTAACAAGCTAAAGGTACTAACAAGCTTTACTAAAACTTATATAAAATAGGTTTTTACAGCTACAGCTGAGCACTGGAGAGGTGCTGGTATTGGGATGTTTTCTGTATAGAATTCAAAAGTAGATAAAAGGGAGGATGCTGAATGCCACGTCCTGCACACTGGGCTCTCCCAGCAGAGCTGAGGTGATGTTAAACACCTGCTCTCCCGCGTGTTGCAGACCCTACACTGTTAGTAATAATGGGGTTGTTGTCTTGTCTCAGCTGGGGGTGGTCAGTTGTGCTGAGAAAGGTCTCGCTCCACTCTTTCTTCTCTACCTTTGCGTCAAAGGTGATGCTCCTGCGGAAATTTTGTGGTGGCAGCAGCGAAGTTCCCGATGGCCTCCGACTGTCAAACATTACAGACGCTTTGTTGGATGGTAAATAAGAGATGCTGCGGAAGGAAAGCCGCAAAGAGAGAGATCTTGGCCAAAATGCCGCTGCAAAATGGGCTATAAAATGACACGCGAGTTAAACACCAACAGAAGCGAAGACGCCTGTATTGGCCATTATGGGGCACTTAGGGGCTTTTACAGCAGGCTGAGCTTCCTGGCAGTTAATTTTTATGTTGTTTTGAAACTTGATCATCTTCACTACTGTTGTGCAAATGCCATTAATTTAAAGAACTCTCAATCAGAGCTGATTATTGGTATGCAGGGGTTGTGATATGCAGAATTCATCGAAGGCTGAAATGTTTTAGCCCATCCTGCTGGGTACAGAGTGGAGATCAAATATGACAGTGCGTGTTAACAAACTGATGAAGAATTTCTCAAAGCTCTCAATGTCTTTTAAACAGAACTTTGTAGTTGGGGTTTTAAAATTCCATTATTTAATGTTTAAGCATAAAAAAAGTACTTTTTAAAGACTAGCGAGCACTGACATGATGTCATCAGCTTTTCATAGAGTCACAGAATGGTTTGGGTTGGAAGGGACCCTAAAGCTCATCTCATTCCAACCCCCTGCCATGGGGAGGGACACCTTCCACTAGACCAAGTTGCTCCAACCCCTGTGCAACCGTAACAATTTCAGGGATGCGGACCCACAGTTTTAAGAGTTTTTTGTTTCAGGTCTAAATCAGAAGTTGACAAAAAAAGAATTTAAATCTGAAATGGACAGAATTGTTGTTCCAGTGGTGCAAAAGTAACAATTAAATACCTGTAAGAATGAGCCTTACTGTGAATAGGGAACGATTTGCTCTGTAGAAAAGCCCAAGAATAAGATTATTTTACTAGTTGAAAATTTGTACTTGCTTTATCTGAGTTCTGATAAATGGCTGAGCCCTGTTGGTTACAAATTAGATCTGTTGACTTTCTGCTCTTCATTATAGGCAGTGTCAGATTTGTACCTAAAACAGACCAAAAAACAGTAATAAAACTCTGCTATAACCAGCACAAAATCTCCATAGTGTACAAAATGTCACTTAGGAAACTCTTTGATGTTTGTGGAAACAGCACATTAGCTTTATTTGTCTGTTCTTTCCATTTGCATTTCTGTGCTCTTTGCTTCCTGAGGAAATCTTTTTCCATTTAATTAGACAGAAAAGCTAAGATACATACTTGTTAGCAGGCTTAATTTGCTGTGCTGTGCCAAAGGTTCTTTGCAAGGCTGTGTTTGGAGTGTGGGGAGGACGGTTCCATATTGTTCCTACCAAGCCCTGTCGTGGTTACTGCTGCTTTTTTTATCACTGTCTCCAGTATATCTGCTCTTGGCTTCAGCACTTTTTTGCTTTTAATCAAGTTTTAAAAAATCCTGTCTCACCTGCCTTGCCACCCACAGAGCTGTGTGGACCACCACCAGTTCTGAGTGTTGTTAAACCTGTGACTTTCAAAATCTCAAAACTTCAGTCTGCTACATACCAGACTCTTATACTATCTAAAATTATTAAAATAATTGAAATATTATTAGTTATCTCATGAAAGTTTTGTTTTAAAGCATGATGTATATTCGTAGTACTGTTTGCTTGGTAAAGAACTTACCCTTCACACTGAATGCCCTGGAATATGTGAAATAAGGAAAACTAGTGAACATAAGAACTGTAAAAATATTAAACTCATCTTATCCCAAATAATTGGCATAATTATTTCTCTTTAACTACAAGCCAGTGCTGAAAGCTACACCAAAGCAGGTTTTATGGATACTAAAAGTGGAATCATTGAAATCATTTCCATAATGCCCATTTCATCATGCAGTGAAGCAGCCGAGGGCTCACATTTTGGAGACCTGTAAGTTGCACTCAACCCTTTCCCCTCTGCCTTAAGTTCAGTATCTGCCGTCTAAACCTGAACACCTGCAAACTTCCACAATTTCACAAGCAAAGACTGGGAATTCAGCTCCCCAACTGCAGGTTTTTTCCTCAGTTGATTTTGAATGAAAGCCTGTTACCCACTGGTGTGTTTGGCAGACGGCCGTGCGAGGGGTTATGAGCTGGATTTGCAGAGTCTTAGTCTCAGCTCGGTCCTCTTGGGTGGCCTCTCAAGGCTTTAGGAAGGATGCTTGCACATCCTTAACACTCTGGTTTCCACAGAGAGGCTGTTTTGCAGCCTGGAGGAGTTGCCCTGTGTTTCACACAAGAAGCTAATGCCTCCTTCTTTTAGAAACAACAGCTGGAGATCACGGGGAGGCAGCAGGTAGGACAAGCTGCTCTTGAACCGGGTTTGTGATGCCCAGGGAAAAATAAACCAAACATCTCTGCTGAGACCTGGGGCTACAGCTCCAAACAGGAAGATTGCAGGGCTCCAGTTCAGGGGGTGTCAGACTGCATAGGAGAACCAGAAATGCCAAGGGCACCTCCACATCCCAGCCTACCAGGACTGTGTGATTCCGCCAAATAACCTTGAATACCTCCAGTCCCCCCATCTCTGCCTGCTCAGTTGGGCTGTGTGGATTTATCCCACGCTGGGACACTATTTCATAAGAAAGGTTTTCCAATGAGGCAGTGCTGAAACACCCCATTTGATAATTTTTTTAAAAAGCTGTTTCTCATTTCCAATTAAAATTATATTCATTAAGTGGTTTATTTTACATTTACAAGAAGATATAATACAGCAAGGACAGGCTCGATTTAAAATAAATTATTTGGAACCACTTAATTTATTTTTTTTTAAAGAATGTTAATTTATGCACATTTTGAAGATTTAGGGTTTGTCCGAAATTGGGGGAAAAAAAGAGTTCAAGTTAATAAAACAGTCTCAGCTTTATATACTTGCAACATTTTACTGAATGTGCTATATATGTAAATTGATTTTTTTTGATCAAGAAGAAAAAAACTCATTAGTCATGTCTGACTTGCATCTAGACTCATTGTAGCATTGAGACTGAATTGCTGTTTAATTGAAAAAGCAAAAATATAAGAGATTGCACCTCTAACAATGTTTCAGAACCTTCCTGTATTTAAAGAGAGAATCAGTTGTCTGCTTTATCAGGCAATGTAGGGTTTCAGTCCTGCCATCCTACTGCCACAAATTAATCATGATGAGTCATTAACAGTGTCAGTGTACCCAGTAATGGATAATCTGTACATACAAACCACATAAACCAGAGTTCATACATATGCATACAAATGCACTGTTGTAATCCTGTGTACATAAGGACATACTCCGTCTGCAAAAGGATGACCTTCTGCAGTAAGAAATGAATTACAGAATCTTTCCTAACTACTACAAGTGCATGGATCACGTTCTTAGAGCACCCATAAAAGTCACTGTTACTGCCAATTTGAGAAATTTTACCTCAGTACTCCTGTTTCTCTTTCACTGTCAGGGGAGGAAAGAAATCCTTCTTATTAGAAGGACAAGATGTACTACTGGGTGGTACCCTGACAAATGACCTTTTCCAGGCTTTAATAGCTCCAGGAAGGGTATCCTTGGAAGTAAGTGGGTGTTTACAGTTGACATTTGAATGGGGGAGCACTGCACCTTTCTTCTGGCCTCTTTGGGTCATGTGGGTGAAAACTGCCTTTTGACATATTTATCCAGGACATTTCTCTTCTGCTAAGGGACAGCCTGAAATTCGCTGCTTTTCTTTAACTAAACTCCTCGATTTCGTAAAAAATAGAGACTGAGTGTCTCGCAGAAACAGGTCTAGGCAACAGATCTGTAATATTGCCTTGCTGCATTAAGTGGAAAAAAGGCATTATTGCAGCTTTTCACTGAGGAAGGACAAAATCCAGCCGTCCTTATTCATTAGGCCCTTTCAGGCAGTGACCGTTCTGTCACAGCCGAGGTGACAGGAGGCCATCCTTCACAGCAATGAACATGTCAGCCTCTTCTCTTCTCAGCTGTCACCCCATCATTATGCATATGGCAGAGAGGAAAAATGAAAAAAAAAAATCAAAAAATAGGAGATTTGATTGAAACCTGGATTTGTGCAGACATAAGGATCGTGACTCAACAGGTGTGAACCTTACGTTTGAAATAGGGATGAAAATAGGACTCAGACATTGTTGAAGTTTGCCCAGCTGCCTTGTATGACTCGTGTTGGGTGTGAGGGGTTCATCTTCTGCAGCTTTTCTGCCTGGGACAAGTGCTGCTGATGCCATTCACTGTTTGGTCACACATAAAACAAACTTATTTTTGAAAAGACCACAGCTACGTCTGACAGTGTTTGTAATAACCGATAACCCTAGTCCTAACCTCCACAAACGAAAGGAGAGAGAATACCTAGTAAAGAATTTACTGAGGAGCTTGCTGCTTGTTTGAACCTTTGGAAAACAAATCTCTAAGTTAGTGATAGTCAGAGGAACACTTGGTCTCAAAGGGGAAGGCTGTGCTGGAGCTGAATGCTGAATCATAAGGACCTCTTAATAAACACAACTCAGATAATGCAAATTTTTTTTTTTTTTTGGTGTGATACAAAACAGCTACACAAATACCTGGTATTAAAATCCCTGTTGTGGTTTAGAAATCTGTATTATTCTTTCAACTCACTATGCACTCCTTTGATTTATGTAGCTCTCTAACTGTACAGCTGTCTAGAGAGAGTAAAAACATCCCGTGCAGATTTCACAGCTGCCTGGTGTCAGAAGAAGTGACATTGAAAGCTATTTGAAGTCTGTTTTAGAAGGGGGTTTTGTTGCAGCAAAATCATACGTGGAGTATACTGTCATTTAAGTTACGTGAAAACATGATGATAATGTGACAGAAAAAATAAATGTGAAAATGTTGGCCTGTGTAGAAAATCAGTTGTTGAAGGCAAATAAATTGGATGTTATTCTTGTGATGACCACATGAAAGTGTTTAACAATGTGATATATGAAGAGGAAAGGATAGCTAAAGGAAGGGCAGAGGAAAGGAAGAACTGGAAGGATTTTAGAAAATACATATAATTCTGACTTTCTGCTTTTTTATTAGACTGATTAGGGAAAAAAACAAAACCAAATCCAAACTCCTGACTCCTGCAATGCTGATAATGCATTTAGTCCATCTGATATTCACTAGTGATAAAAAACTTGCTGGAGGAGTCAAGGACCACATGAGAAGTAAAAAAAATGTGATTCAGTGTCTTGGCCTAAACTGGATCTCATTTACTCTAGTTATTGCAGTTAAGTGGAGACTAATTTAAGCCTTACTTACTGCAGAGGTGCTGCTCTGATCTATACAGATAGGAGGGAAACATGGACTCCAGTTATCAGCCAGTATTACTTTCAGAGCTTTTTGTTGCGGCCCTGAAAAAAACCCACACTCAGTCATTTTTTTTTAACTTACATAATGTGTCTCAGTCCCAATTGCTCTACCTATCTATTAACCTACATATGTCTATAGTGGGGAAAAGAGTGCAAATCTAAGATGCCATTTGCTATTTCAGTCTGTCCTTGAAACTCCAAATAAATCAGACAGAATAAGACCACTCTGATTTCCACCAGCACCACACACCGTTGGGTTTCACAGGGTGTAAGTAGCAGGACTCTCACTGCAGTCACTCAGTGTAGCTGCAATGTATTTACAAAAAGGCTTTTTTATTATTTTCAGGCTAAAATGTAGTATCAGTGATAATGTAGTCCCTTGTAACCACACTCTAGACAATAACACATCTTTTGAAGTATGATCAATGCTGCATGCAAAGCTCCCTTTTTTCATTTTAGTAATAGAAACGCTGAATATTCTCTATGACATGCTTTTAAAATCTACCCTCCACCGTTACTAGGATTTAATAAGAGCAAACATCACACAATAAAATAAAAGGTCATTTATGGCAAGAATGTAAATATATGGTAAATCCCTAGCAAAGAAATGCCTTGGAGTTAGTTGGGGGAGTTCATTCCGGTCTAGCTTTTGTAAGGGTAGAGTAGCTTATGCGACTTGTTTATCAACAGATGTTACTCTTCATAAATTTCATACTATGCTTAAGTCGTTCTTCCCTGTTTGTTTGTCTGCAGATGCACACGCTGTCTGTGGCTGCTTTAAGCTGATCCTGTGCAGTCCTTTAGCATAGGGGGAGCTGGCCCAGATAGATACTGGGTTTTTTTGGGGAAGCTGATATTTTTAATTTTTTTTTTTTTTTAACTTTTTTTTCAGGAGCACTTATTTCACTCAGTGAGCCAATATGAGCTGTATTGGGGGAAAAAAGTAGAACAGAAGAAGTAGGATGAGTTAAACTGATGTTTAGAGGTTGCACTGCCGTAATTGCTGCTGACAAGAGTGGGCTGTGTAAAGCTGGCCCAGCACTGGAACAAGGGCACTCAAACTGCACAGCTCCTCTGGAAAGCCCCAAAACCCAGCCTAAAAGGTACCTCCCTGCTGGTCTCAGGTGCTCAGGTACCCCTACATTAATCGTATGGACTGACAACTAATAGGATAAAATTAAACTGAGCTGTACTATTCCAGCTTTTAGAATTCCTGGCATTACCTTAAAATGATGTATTTCACAGCATCATAAAATCACAGAATGGTTTGGGTTGGAAGGGATCTTAGAGCTCATCTCATTCCAACCCCCCTGCCTTGAACAGGGACACCTTCCACTAGATTGCTCAGAGGTCCATCCAACCTGGGCTCCTCAAAGGCTTGGAGGGAGTTCTGAGTCCGAGCTAAACAAGAGATGGAACTAAGAAAAGAATAAACCAAGCTAAGAAAATCCTTGATAATTCAAAGATTTACTTTGTGATGGATTTCATTTCCTATGTGCCTCAACAGAAAACTTTGTTTTCTTTCTGCCCATTTATAAAAACCTGCAGGGAGAATAATAATATGCAGGAAATGTTTGGGGGGAACAGGTAGCGTTACTCTTTTAATTCATTTCTACAGCAGTTATTGTTTTCCTGCATTTTTGGTTCTATTCCAAGACACATTTTTTTTTTTTTTTCCTAGCAGCACTTACATCCAGATCTCATTTTTTTTTTTCTGTCTTTCTCTTTAAGTAATAGAGGTGTTTATTTAAGGACAAATGAGAGGTGCTGGGAGGGGCAGGCATCGTGATTGAACTGTGAGCTCCAAATTGGAAAGACTTTTAAAGTTGGGTGTTATTAAGAGCACATTTAATCAGGGAAAGTGACAAACAATTTGTTGTAAAACACATAAATACTAGTGGGAAACTAATTTCAGTGGCATAAAAAACAATCAACACTTGCATATAAAGTAAATGGAAAACGGGTGCCCCTGCATGTTATTGCTCCTGCCGAGTACCACATCCATTTACAACAATTACTTTCTACTCTTGACCAAACCAGCCTTTTTTATTACCCACAGAGTACTGCAAGGGCAGAAAATATTCAGAATGTGCAAAAACAGCCACAGGACTTTCCTTTTTTTTTTTTTTTTTTTTTTCCCTTCTTGGTTGGTCATATTTAATAATCATAAACTTCCTTGTTGCTTAAGAGCCTGACCTTCTCTGTTAGCAAAGCTCGCACCTAAAAATCCTGCAAAGTTTCAATTTCTAAATGTCACAAAATATCAAATGAGTGCAGAAGATAAGGACTGAGTCAATAAATGTTTGTATCCTTCTCTTGATGCTCTTTTGTATTTAATTTTATATGGAAAAAAAATTAACCCAAAGTTTAATCCCTCCTTCGAAAAGAAGAAAGAAAGAGAGCAGAGCCTGTGGTAGCAGTCAGTTAAAATATTGATTACAGTGCATAGCAATTTACTGGAAAATAAATAAATAAACCCTAGATGCCTGCAAACTATTTAGGAGAAACCGTAGTGTTTCCTATGGTGGGAAGAAGTATAATTAAAAAGCTATCAACAGTCTGGGATTGTCAAAAGTACTTTGTCACCTGAAGCACATTCCTTGTAATTATCTTTTGGGCTTTAAGCTAGATCACCATTAACCTCCAAAGAAGAAGGGTTACTATGCTTTCTGGTGTGAGAAATTGTATCATCATGTAAATTAAACCCTGTTAGGTAGTCAAATTGGATTTGGGAAACGATTGAGTATTAAACCTAGTCATGTATATTATCAAATGGCACAAAGCATGAAATGCTAAGAGGGAAAGAAACAGAAAATTATTTTTTTCCTTCCTTAAAACCGTCAACATTCTTACACAAAAACATATATTTTTTTGGTAAAGCTGAAAATAAGAAACTGAGGTAACATGTATATATATGTACATTTCGATTACTTTTTTTTTTCCTTTTTAATTTCCAGGGTATAGAAAATGAGACAACCCAGTGCTAGCTGATAATAATGTAGCAGTACTTGAGTCACACATATCTATTACTCAGGATCTCACACCCTGACACATAATTGCCAGGGTTGATAGGCAATGCCTCCTTCTACCCATATGAATCTAATTTCCCAAATTTCCTGGTGATGCATCTGCAGCCATAGTGGCTGCATGGAAGGCAGCTCTCTCCATCCCTGTAACTTAATCTGCTTAGTGTTATGGAACATGTGAAAAAGTTTTAACCAATTGCTGAAAAATTAATAATATCCTTTAGGACATAGAGGGTATTATTTAGGAATAAAGGAAATGAACAAAATAAAAAAGGCTGAATTTTCTTTTACTGTATTTTACTGCATTTTATTTTCTTTTTACTGCTTAGACTGTAGTTAGTATATGCCCGAAGAATTTGTGTTTTGCATCCGAGGAGAATAAATGCCCTTAAAGTGTAGTTTTTTTCTCATTAGCTTTTCTGGCAGTGTTTACAAGATGCAGTATCTCAGTGACCAGCATAAATTAAAGGATGATTTCACTCTGATAACAAGTTAATGCCTGGCAGTGACAGAGATGGACCTGAGGACAGGTTTAAGATTCCACGTGTCTGAGGGTGTTTTAGACAGGCCGAGTTGGGGTGTGTCATCAAAATTTCAGAATGGTTTTTGCTGGCAAACTTGTTCCTTGTCCTGTTTCATACAACCCCCCACCATTTCCTTGCTTGCTTGCTGGGATACCATCAGCTCCTCCAGGAATCTCAAGCTCGTAACAAATGTCTCTGTACCCCAAGGCCAAATGGGGTGACTGGAGCTCGACGCCTCCCTCAGATCCCCCAAGTCCTCGTGGTGCACCCAGCACAAAGTTTTCACCCAACAGTGTGTTGGGAAGGCTTTTTAGCATGTGAAAGAAAACCTTTTTTTCCTTTTGCAAAGAGCTGATGTGCAGAAAGGAGAAGACTGAACTTCCTCTGATGGCGAGGGAAGAGGAAATAGTATATTTTTCCTCAGAAACAGGAGTGAAATTCAGACCCTTGCAAATTGCTAACACCTTGTTCCCTCATGAAGGAGCACAAGCTTCTTTGTAATTGCTAAATATAAAAATAATTTGCCAGCAATCTCCAAAGCTTTCTGAGAGTTTAAATTTATTTTTATTTTGAAGGGAATTTTTTTTTAATGTTTCTGCCAAATTACCACGTGTTGACAATGGGCTCTATCCAGCATTTAGAGTCTTTTTGCTTTCAACTTGTGGGAAGTGGGTAATTGAAGTGGTGTGCACAATAAAGGAGAACATCCATTGGTTCCATATAAACCTTTTAAAAGCCTTGGAATGAAAAGTAAGGCAGGCTAATATGAATTGCAAAAGGACACAATTAATTTGTACATGAAAGAAGATTTTTAGTGTGCCATTAGCCTCCGTAATAGCCAAAAGTAAAAAGGCAATCATGGATAACCTTGCCAAGAGTACAACAAACTGCTTGTCATGAAAAGGTTTTGTATTTTAAGGAAATGCATAATATCTTTTTAAAAAAATTATTTTGTTAACTCTTACTTGCTGCCAAAGAAATTACATTTAAAAAATGTTATTACAGTTATGATCATTTCAGAGTAGTGAAGAAAAATCAGGAGCATCCACAGAAGCAAGTGGAAGTTATGTTGCTGTTTAGAAGGCTTTTGAATTTTCAGCAGACTAGTTCTATCTCATTTCCTCTGTGTCCTTGTGCCTTTCCATATGCCTTATTAATGGAAGCATCAGTTAAAAAAAGCCATGAGGAAGTTATGAAACTCGGTTCTATGTCCCATATCTTTAAGAAGCTAATTTTTTCTTTTTTTTATAAAAAAAAGAAAGTCTCTTCTCATTTATTCCCCTTTATTCTCCCTAAGTTACTTAATCTTTTCCAGTATATATTATCTGCATATTATATAGCATATATTCTATTTTTAGAAAAAGTATGTAAATTCTAAGAATTTATTAAGTGGTTTTATTTCTAGCTATAGCTAGCCAAGGTCATAAACTGCTCTTGAAGATTCCTGCTAACACTGAAAGTTAAATTACGCTGCAAGTATTAAAAAGACAAGATTGTGTGACTGATAAATTATTTTCTGCATACCAGGAAAAAAAAAATCATGGCATTTCAGTAGTCTGATTTAATCAATAACTCTGTAATTCCTAATCAATCATAGCTCACTTTTATCCATCATTACAATGGTGCAATAATTATTAGTCCTCTATGAAAGTATCTGACAGCATCAAATAATTTATAGAGTAGTATGACAGCCTTGTGAAACAACAAGAAGATGGTGTCTTGTTAGTGATTGTGAGAAACCATCATTTATGTTAGTAACACTTAAAATATCACAGTAGCTGGAAGAGAGACCTCTGAGTCTTACAACAATAATAGGAATAAAAATTGTATCTCCTGAAAATAAGGTGGGAGACATTTGCTGGAAAAAATGTAGTTCTCAGACATGGCGTGTTCTAAAACGTTTAGTATGTATTTATTTGGGAAAAAATCATTATGGCAATTTATGGTGCAATAAACTGCGGTATGGGTGAATTTTATAAGCCTTTCTGATGTGCCCACTACAGAAGAGTCTTATCGATTATCAGTCTGATTTTTTCATCAGTGCTGCTCATTTGTAATTCCATTCAAAATCATTTGGTAGCAGGAGAAGGGACAGTTTCTCAGTGCCTGTGGCACTGCAGACAGTTTATCTCCAGACAGAAATCTCCTCTCCGATTTGCGGTGTTCTGGTGGCAGCAGCTCAGTGAGACTCACCTTCTGTGCAAAGTCCTGGCCCATCTCAACCCAGTTCCCTCCTTGCTATTGACCTTCACCTTCATGCTCTTCCTATCCCAAGGGCTAGGATATCTGTTTGGTTGTACATGTCCACACAAATAAGAACTTCAAAAGATGCAGTTGCATCTCTTTGAGTTGGGTAGATTTATGATTGCCTGTGCCATCACTTAGGTCTGGCATATTCTGCTCTACACTTAATGCATATTTAGATTAATCATATGAATTATGTCCTGGGTTTTCCCCTTCATCTTTTCATCTTTGATGTTGTAAATAGGTGGAAAACAGGACTGATGAGACACTTGCCATCAGCACATGCTGTGTGACAGAGAATTCGTTTCCCACCATTACATCCAGGTTTTCCTTCTTCCTCTGTGATCCTTTTCTGCCATTTCTGATAAATTTCTCCATTCTGCCATGCTTTATTTCCCTCATTTTTCCTTCCTTCTCATCTGGATAGATGCTGCCTTCTTCAGCCTCTCATATTTTCTCTGGTTGTGTACTGCTCAAAGCTGTGCTCAACCCCGGGCAGTATTTTTTTTATCCTGCTCCTCCCTGTGGTCTGTTCCCATTGCAGCCATGGCACAGCTCTGTGATAAATCCCCTTTTCTGCCATTTTTCCAGCTGTGGAAAATACCCCTCTGGATGAGCCAGCTGTTGCAATTAATGGCAATTACAGCCCCATTTAGGATCCCTCCTGCACGTTGTCTCTCTGTAGTGCTGACCCCAGGGTGGGGTGGAAGGGCAGGGACAAAGCTCTACAGCCTGATCTAATGTGAAGTCGGTCCTTATAGGGGCAGGGGGTTGGACCTCCTGAGGTCCTTAAAACCCAAATTATTGTATGGTTCCAAATATAACCTTTTTTTTTTCCAAAGTATTCTTTAAAGAAACATATAAGACTCCCTAAGGATGCATGAAGCTTGTCCTCTTCTTTCCCATCTGGATTTCTGCACTTCATTTTGTCCCCCAAAGAATCCACACTTGAAAGCACAGCTGCGGTATTAGGCTTCCTTCCAAAAGAGTTAAAGAAATATCAAGTTCCAATTACTCTGAAACTTCTTCATTTTTTTCTGCTTTAGGTTCTGAGATAGAGAAAATGAATAATGATGACTTCCATATAAAAAATTGGGAATTAAATACAAAATAATTATAACAAAAGCAATAATAATTTGGGTACGATTCTTTCCAGGCTTCTTAAATTTTCTTGATTTATTTATTTAGGAAAAAAAAAAGTTAGGTAAAAGATTGTACCATTTGCGCTATAACTTTTGAGAAGAAACGTGGAAAGGCAAAGAGTCAGACTCACCCTGGCATAATTTGATCAGATTTGGTGAAGTTACACCAGGGAGTAATTTGGCCCAAGAAGATGGTAATCATGTACCCCAGATGTTACAGTATTTGAAGGCAATGGTCCATAATAGCAGAAGGAGCAATATTATGCCCCAAAGGGCCTATCAAGTGAATGAGATGTTAGAGAGGCTTTTTACACAAACATTGATTCAGTACTGGTTGCAAGATCCAAGTGTGCCTAAGAAAATGAGAGATTTGACTGGACCTTAACATTGTGGATTAAACCTACTGGTGTCTCTTTTAGAGCAACGAGAGGGCATTTTAATATAATTCCCTAACTGCCTATATAGAAGTGGCCAGTTCAATATGCAAATGTCATTTCTATTGCTTTACTAGTATGCTTAAAACTTCTGAAAGAACGTCTTCATGTATAGCTCAAAATCTGGCGATATTTTCATCTTAATAGAAATGCTTAATGCAAGTTCTTAAAATATTTTAAGATATTTATGGTAAGTATGTGAAAATCTACACACATTTATGTATTTTGAAAACCAGTTGCCTAGTTTATCATCTGGAGGACAGAGGTCAGAGACACATTAGAAATAGACAATTATGGTTTGTACTCTATGATTAAATATCAGAAGCAGTAACCAGCCACAGCCTTATAGTCATAATATTAGAATAAAATTGACAGTTGCTCTTGTAAAAGGCTAATGAGGTTGTGTGTGTATAAAGCTCTTCTGTAATTTCAAATCAGATGAAGACCTGTACAAACTGATTCACTCCTCCCACTCAAATAAAGAGCAGATTTTCCAAATCTTTTGTGTGCCGCAAAGTAAGCACTGAGTCTTTCTTTATAATCCAGACAAACTCTGAATCACTGGTGGTTCCTTCCCAGCAAACCAGCAAGTTAAAGCGGGCAGCTCAGGAACTCTGACCCTTTGGGTTTCCAAGTTGTAAGGGACAAAGATGATGAACCTCAAAGGGAGTTTTGCTTTCCTTACTACTTCTTTCGCTGACAGTGGAAAGAACTTCCCGGGCAGCTCAAAGGATGTGGTAGAGTTGATTTACTTCTCCTGCTGACCGAGTAACAAGGTATTTACATCCTGAGAAAATGTCATACGCACTTTCTCCTTTCTTAGCAGTTTGGGGTTTTTTTTCCCCTGGTTTATTTGTTTTTTTCAACACTGCTCCTGAAAGGTCACATGAGTCTCATATTCTGTTGGTCTTGGCAGCAGCTACAGACTGCTCTGCTGTTGCTGGTTTTCTATGCACGTGTTTTATGTAGATTAAAAGGCAAAGTACATTCATTCAAGGCTTAGGCAGTTTAGCATAATTAATTGCACAATGCAAATAATTTAATTAAGTTTAAACATTGCTGAATTAAAGTCCTCAGAAAGCGTATTTACTGTTTTCATACTGCCAGACATACGCTCTCTGTCTTCTCTGGAGATTATTTTTTTCAGCACACCCAGTGCAAAGAAGTGCCAGGGAATGGGAACAGCCCAAAAAACCCCAAACCCTGGTGAGAGCCCTTTGCACTTGTAAGAAGGGGGTCGAGTGCTCTTCCTGTAAGAAAGTGATTCCCTGAGCTGTTGGAAGGCCATGACTTTGAAATGGCTGAAAGGATTCCTGTCCTTCTCTGCCCCTTCAATCTTCTCCTGGACAGGTTGCCCTTGACCTGAATAACTGTATATTGTATTGTTGCCTTGTGTTTCACACATCTGTCCTGCAGAAAACGGATTGAATGTGTCTGTCAGCCCCCTGTGGTCTCCAGACAACTATGATTTCTTCATTACTCGATTGGATGTCATTTAGAGACTTAAAAATAAAGTCTTCATCAAGTTGGCAATCCCTTGGGCTCACGAGTCTCCCAACACCTCAACCATTTAATCTAATTTATTATGCTTATAGAAATGAAATGTGGCTGTCAGGTTGCACCGGGGAGAGGGGGCAAACGAGCTCCTGTGTGCTGTGAGGTCTTGGAGACCAAACCTCTGTCAAGAGGGACCACAACACATCCTAGGAGAGGTTTGCCCTTAAACCGGCTCTTTCCTTTCCGCTCGGTGACTGTTTTCACCCGCATAATACGATCGCTGCCAGTTGTGCCTAGCACTGCATATTTCTGCCTTTCTGCTACTCAGTAAAAAGGTTAAGAACTAAAGTATCTGCCAACTAAGGTCTTTTCAAATGTTTTTGCAAGATGGAGTCCAGCCGACAGATTTTTGTATTGACAGCTGGTAGAACGCTCGCAGGAATGACACCTGCCCATTAAAAATATCCCTCTCGCTTTTCCTCATCCTCAGGGATTTCAAGGCTGCAAATCATTTTCATAAGAGATGTAACCTTAGATCGAGTTATGTAAAAATACATCACTTCCATCAAGTGAAATAATTTCAGGATGATACAGGAATATTAAACAACTGCCTTCCCGCATGGCATGCAGGGGAATTTTTGGAGCTTTCCTCTTAAGTATCTTTGATTGTTATTTCGTATTGTGACACCTGTAATTGTATATAGCAATCTAGATTTTAAAATCCTGACAAGGCTGCTCTGGGTTCCACTGCATACATAAATCCATCACAGCACAGGAGATAGATTTTAAATTGATGGTACCACACCAAGCACTGAAATAAAAGCACTAGCAGCACTTATCCTTGTAGACTAATAGCTGCAAATGATTTTATGAATCATTAGTTCAGATCCTATAGTCCTACCCGTTTGAAACCATTTCTAGATTAATGCTTTTTTGTCTGTGATATGATATTAATAGTCAGCTGAAAAGCATGCAGTTTCTATCTGTGTGTCACTGAAACATTTCAGTGATGGGAGTTTGTAGTATTGAAATCACTGATTAATTGCTAGGATTTGAATAGCCAGCATATTTTTCAAGAGACTGTCTCCTGAGAGCTAGTGTCCTGTGAGAGGATCTGAATTCTGAGCATGGATTCTTTGCTGCTGAATAGTTGTGTTTGGATGATAACTCTATTCTGCTCTCACGGGACCCCACCTGCAGTGCTGCCTCCAGCTCTGGGGCCATCAGTATAAGAAGGATGTGGAGCTGTTGCAGCGGGTCCAGCGAAGGCTGCGGAGATGCTCAAAAGGCTGGAGCGCCTCTGCTGTGGAGACAGGCTCAGGGAGGTGAGGTTGTTCACCCTGGAGAAGAGAAGGACTTGGATTTGGGGAGACTTCAGAGTCCCTTTCAGTGCCTAAGGGGACTCCAAGAGAGCTGGAGAGGGACTTTGGACAAGAGCCTGGAGTGATAGGACAAGGGGGGATGGAGTTAAACCGACAGAGGGCAGGGTTAGACTGGATTTTAGGGAAAAAATCTTGCCTGTGGTGAGGTCCTGGCACAGGTTGCCAGAGAAGCTGTGGCTGCCCTATCCCTGGAAGTGTCCAAGGCCAGATTTGAGCCACCTGGTCCAGTGGAAGGTGTCCCTGCCCATATCAATGGGTCAGAATGTGATATTTAAGGTCCCTTCCAACCCAAACCATTCTGTGATTCTGATCAAACCTCCCTCAGATTTTATACCTCAAAATGACGACTTTAAATATCAGTCCAGTAGGAACCAGCACGTGGTGTGTCACTGTTCAGTTCAGTTATTGCACAGCTGCTTGTTCCCCTCCTTCTTGAACTTAAGGACATCTGACAGCAAACCCAGCACCAGCAGAATTGGTTCTTGCCTGTACCTGATGGGTGGGTGATGGTGCGTTGTGGGACATGGTGGTAGTGTGGCAGCAGAGGGTCCTTGTGTTTTGCTCCTGTACCCTCTCCAGTATGGAGCCATTCCCTTCTGACCAGAGCCAGGACTTCCTGAAATGCTGAGATGTGTTCTCTTCATCATTGAATAAATCAGATCATGAATTCTCAGTTTTGTGGAGGAGGCATCATTTAGGTCTCTGCTCTTACATCTGCAAAAGAAAGAACCCATTACACAAAGGTGGATATTTTTTCTGTACAGTAACTGTGCATTTAACCAGTCATTTTCCTGTTCAGTTCAATTAGGTTTTTTCCCAGTGATTCTCTGAACACCCTGTATTAAATGCCATCAGCAGTTTGCAGCCATTAGCTGTGTAACTCTCATTAATGTGAACTGTATTGTATTGATGATTCCTGATCCTGCTTTAAGAATTTAGCTGCTGTTTTCTACCTGTTCATCTCTTGAAATGCAGTGAAAAGTGCTTGCTCTGAGTAGGTGTTTTCACAGCTAGTGACTTAGACATGATCCCTGCATGATGAGTGGGGAGGTACTGTAAGGATAAAAGCACAATGAGGGCCTTGCATTCCAATGCCAGAGGTTCATTTCCCAGCTTTGGAAAATATGGTTGTGTTTCTTTCCAGGGTGTTACTTGTAATTAAAGATGACAATTTAGAAAATCAGTGCTTGTACTTTACTTTTAATTCTGCACCTGTTTTCCAGTTCTCCTTCCACCTCTGTAGTAATGTCCTCTCCTCAATGAGCAGCTGTGGCCTGGCAGTGACTGTCCTGGCCAGAGCTGTGTGGGTTTATCTGCCTCCCATTAGCAGGGAGATCTTGAACTTAAGGGCTGTGGAAAGGCCGTGCATTCCACTGCATTTACAAGGACATGCAGTGAAAGGACAAGTGGGAATGATTTTAAACTGAAAGAGAAGATTTAGGTTAGATATTAAGAAGAAATTCAGTGAGGGCCTGGCACAGGTTGCCCAGAGAAGCTGTGGCTGCCCCATCCCTGGAAGTGCTCAAATCCAGGTTGGATGGGGCTTGGAGCAACCTGCTCTAGTTGGAGGTGTCCCTGCCTGTGGCAGGGGTTGGAACAAGATGATGTTTAAGGTCCCTCCCAAATCAAACCAGTCTATGATTCTCTGACTCCATACCTAAGGCTTTCTATCAGCTTGATAATCACAACAGAGTAATTGATAACTATGTAGAATGAGAAAAACTATTTGAGTGGCTATTTTAAAGCAAATGAGTCTCAACTACCTTTTGACTTTTAAGGTATTTAATATTTATGAAACTAAAAAGATGCAGAACTGGGTAAAAAAACCTGCTGTGTCTGCTCCTATTGAGGGAGGCAGAACAACGCTTGTGTTTTCCAGCTCCCTGTCATCCTCTCTAGAGAATTTGGGGTGACTGCCCTTTGGAGGTGCCTCTTTGCTCTCCATTAAGCACACAGAGCCAAGGAGATGAGGCTCCTCATCGTGCATATTTAGACAGTGATGGTATGATGTCACGTCTTTACCACGATGGCAGGAAAAAAATCTATGGATCCGTTGTTACTTAATTGGCTTTCTTTATCGTGCTGCTGAATCCAGGAGGATCAGAGGTTAGTAATAACAACGTGATATAAGGACCTGGAGTGCTGGAGGGCTCACACTTGAAAGGGATGCACTTTCTGTAATGATAAGGTCTTGCAAAATGTTGCGGTTTTAATGGTCTTGCTGCTGCATTTAGTTTGCTTCTCCTTCTATGGTGGGTAGTAAATGATGTTGAATTTTTTTCTCCTGTATCCCAAATGAGAGACCAACATCCATTTATACCTCATTTGAAACAAAAGTTAGAACCATGCTTTTTTGTTGTTTTTTTCCTTTTTCTTCTACTCTGTTCTACATTTCTAGGCTACAGTGCTAAAAATAATAGAAGTCTGTGTGTTTGCCAGTCGCCTGTAAATAAAACTTGCCGCCATGCCTACATTTCTAAGTCGTGTCGTATAATCTTATCATATACTAATAGGTGCAGAAGTCAGATTCTGCTGTCGAGGTGTGAACACTTTTTAGGTGGATAGATAATTTTATATTTAGATCCTGCCACCAGACACATTACTCAGTCTCTGTGCCGCAGTCCTTGAACACACGCGGGCTGACATTGATATCTGCCGAACGTGCTGCCGAGGGTTCGGGAGAGTTGTCTCCATCATTATGTGCCTCTGTGCTTTCTAAATAAGCTGAAGGAATGAAAGAGGGGAGGAATGCAAGAACAGGGTTTCTGGAGGACGGCTGTGTAAATCGGGGAAGACGGATGGGTGTTACATCCAGCACACGTGCTCGTGTAGGAGGCTCCTTCAGGCCAATGTGACCCACATTCGTGCTGGAGGAGAGAACAGCACAAAGTCAATGTCACTCCCTCTCTTCCTAAGCTTTGTTATGTTGTGTTTTTTTCTCCATTCAGAGCTAATCATGGAGGGATCTGGTGTCATATAAATTAGAATAACTCATCAATTTCAGCATCGGTACCAGAACTTCCACCAGTCCTTGAGCCCTTCCAGAGGCTGGCAGGGGGTATCCCATACCCGAGTCAGCCTTGTCTAGTTGCCTTTATCAATTCCTGAACACTGTGCTCAAACATATCATGATATTCATCAATTTCCTTCTCCAAATAAGCAAGAAAAATTCCAGGAAGGTTTTTCTGTCATTACTGATGTTCGTAATGTAGTGAGATTGATGGATTGCACTAAAATCCTCACTGTGGCAATGGCCCGTTTTGAGACACGTTGGAAAAGAAAACAGGTTTAGTGCAGGGGTTTGCAAGAATATTTAAAGATGTTTTGTTGAAACATGCCGGGTTTAGAAGGGATAAGGGAACATTAGGAAGAGGTATATGTTTGAACAAATGTGTAAATCATGACATCAAAATCCATACTGAGCTTGCAAAAAAATTGTATTTTTTTCAAATGTATCCCTTTTTAATGTCATTTTTATATTTTGTGATAAAAAGTGTGCTCTGTTGTGGATAGTCTTTGGAAAAACCTTAGTGGTTGTCTGACAAACAAAAGCCTTTACACACAAGCCTTTAAAGGGCTTGCCAGTAAATTTAAAACGTAGGATTGCTTAGAAATACTTATAGCGGTCATCCTACATGCACACGTCTTTGTAGAAGAAAAATTAGTTTTCATATATAATTTATATCTATAACTGAGAGAGGAACAAAGCACAAGATCAAAGTAAATGAGCTTTTAGATCATACAGTATGCTGGGGAGAAATGTAGCATTCACCACTAGTATTTGGCTCTATATATTAATTAACAAGTTTGTGGAAAATGTGCATGTAACCATTAAAAAAAAAAAATCTACTCTTGTTCCACAATTGGCACTACACAACTGTCCAATTTGATTTCATTTATCACTAAAACCAGGAAAATTCCTTACACAGTAGAGGAAAACATGTCTTTGCAAAGATAGAAGGTACAGTTACTAAATCCCAGCAAACACAACTTCCAAAACTAACACACAGCTTCCAAAACTAACCTGCCACTTTTGTCCCAGAAACAGCATTTCACCTTGAAAACGATTTTGTGATCTTGAGCATTTGATGCTCAGTCCAGCTGACTTGTGTGGTCAAGAAGATCAAACTCTCAGGGACTTGCATGCAAAGGGTCACACAAGGCTTTCCAGTCTGCTTTAGCCAAGTCTGAAAAATGACAGCAAATCAAACTCCCGAATCCGCTATCAAAACTCTAATTTCTGCCTCCAAGATCATCTCTGCTGTATTTTATTTTTTTTCCAGGGATGTATCAAGCTTCCTTTCAAATCAATTTGCCTATACCACCTTCTTTGGGTGGCCTGCAAATTGTCAGAAATCCCCTAAATTCCAGTCTAAATTTATTCATGAACAATTTACAGCCCCTCGGTCTTATACAAGTATCAGCCTTCAAAGTTAAATAATTCTTCTCCCTCCCTGCTGTTTACTTCCAAATGTACCTATAAAGAATAATTGTATCCCCTCACAGACTCCATTTTACTAGGCCAAACAGACCAAGCTCTTTTTAATTTCCTGCTCCTTAATCATCCTACCGGGACTTAGCTGTATTTTTGCAAACCAAGGTGTGTAGAATGGTTCACAGTTTTCTGCATTGCATCCTGCTAATGCTTAGTGTGGAGGTCTTGTCTCTGCTTTAGGCTTTCCTTCATGAGTTACCAAATTCTGCAAATAAGAGAATGTACTCGCAAGTTAATTTAAAAAACTCACTTTTTATCAGAGTCAGGAATTATCCGTTTGATTGCAATGCCTATTATTGCCTAATTGCTTGGGTTGGACTCGAGTCTTTGCATTCAAATATGCAAATGCTTCCAAGAACCCTGATTTCTCTAACTAGTTTTATTGCTGGCTGTTCAAAACAGTTGTGTCTTCACTGTAGAGATGCAATTTTTATATTGAATCGTGGCTGCTCTAAAGCCACCCTAAGTAGGCTTAGACTTGCTATAAACAGAATAACAACTCCTGTGCTGTCCTCCTTGATTTCATCCACCGTGGCATAGAACAAGTTCTTCAGCATGTGCTAAGATCCATAAACTTCCAGTTTCACCTACGTGTTGCTCATTTTGCAGCTTATTCTCCCTTTGACACCTCGCCTGGTTCATCAAATTAATTTAAATCCAATTTTTCACTAATTGGGTGATTAGACAGCATTCGCTGTAGTCCTCCTTTTGTCCTCTGGGATTTTCACCCAGTGCAAGGAAACATCGTTTATGTTGTTCCAGATTGCATAAATATTTGTGAATGAGTCTTGAAATCTCAGATGTCGAGTACAGAAATAAAAAAAAAAGGCACTCGTGAATCTCCTTCTGTGACCTCATTTGGTGGTGATTAGGTGACCTGCCAGCCAGCTCCACGGCCGGGCAGTGATCTTACCCACTGGGTCTTTCAGGAGCAGGCAGAAAAGGATACGGGGTGAGTCTGCCCAGCAGCAGTGTGGGCTCTGTTCCCAGGTCTGCTTGCCATGACCTGCCCGACCTTCCGTCACCGCAGCCGCACATTTGGTAAATTACAGTTATCTGTGCCCTGGCAGGGGCTGGGGACCTTGGTTATTAAGAATTAGAAAGTGCAGAGAAATGTTACAAGCAGTCAGAGGGAGAGCTGAGGTGATTACTCCTGGTCTCTTCACCTGGACCTCTTTGTGCTGAAGTCAAGCGTGCTGTGGCGAGTGGCTCTTGCAGCAAATAGGGGGCATTTTATCAGTTTCTGTAGAAGCACACTGCAGAGGTGCACAATTCATGACACTCTCCCAAGACACGTGGCAGGTCTCTATATAAAGTGTCTGCAGACTCCCAGCCCTGTGCTTTAACCTCTGGCTGCTCATCTTCCCAGGGCTCCCTTCTGGCTGAGAGGAGGGATTGGAGGATGAACAAGGAGTGTTGTATCCTCTTCTGGGGCAGGGAGGTGTGGTGGATCATCTGACCCTGGGCACTGGGCTGGGGGGCACGTTGGAGCATGGGATGGAAGGGAACTTGTCAGTGGACAACCACAAAGCCACCCACAGGCTGGTGATAGTGGATGGCTGAGTAGAGGTACAGAAAGGTACAGATGCAGGATGAGTAGGGGGTGCAGAAACATGGCATTTTCCTGCTGAATGAGGAATGAGCTGAATAAGATTATTCTTCTTTTCCTCTGTTAGAGACAGGCACTAAATCAAGCTGTCCTTTGTATTCTCATTCTTACAGATAGAAAGGACGCATGAAATTGTATCTGTTTTTAAAAGCTACATGCTGCTTTGCCAGAAATAAACTCCAAGCCCTTAACATTTCATATTGGACCAATTAGTATCAATACAGTACTGTACCAGTGAGAGGCCACAGGAGATTGTGCTCCTGGACTATCAGCTGCTGGGAGCAGAGACGTTTTCAACATCAAGTCAGGGTTGCCTCTGCCTGGCTTGGACACCACCATTACAGTAAGAGGCTACTTCTGTGCCTCCCCCCATCCTCTCTGCTGTGCCCAGAGTCAGTAGAAGGATGATCACTAATTTCAGTAGGCTTCAGCTCTTGTCTTAAATGATCTGAGTGCAGCCACTTGACTGTAATTCGTTTGTAGTAGGTGTTATGAAGAAATTGAAACCACCCTTGATTATGAAATCCACCTCTTATTCACAATTCATTAGCTGAATAGAAGATACAAGGGAAGGTGCTTTCTACAACAGTGGATTTCTGTTTTGCTAAAGTTAATCATGCAGTACATGCCTTAAAAACCCCCAAACCAGACATTTCAGAACTGTGGATTTGATATAGGATAATCAAACTAACTTAGGAATGCACACCTCGGCGAAATCACACCTGAAAAGAACTGGTGGATTTTTCAGAAAGGAAATAGTGTTTGCTCTGCCATCACCCAGGTGTTGATGGAGCAGCTGTGCTCTAGGGTGTGCCTTGTGCTCTTAATAATGTGCTGCTAGAGAGGCTGAGGATGTCTGTGGATGCCAATATGGTTTTCCTGCCTTTCATCACACCACATGTTCCACTTCCCCGGGGTTTGTGAGAACTTACCTGTACAGGGGTGCCTGCTTTTCTGTAATATGCAGAAAACTGGACCTTTGAAGAAATCAGATGTCATCCCAATTGTTATAAATGCAGGGTAGAAGGGTGTTAGAGAAACATGCAGGGGATTAGGTGTTGGTTGAGCAAAGGCAGTTGCAAAGTCCCCTGTAAACACATATCTGAAGGTGAGATATATGAGACATGGAAACCACCTTCTTCCAAACTGGCCCCAAACTGTACCCAGCATGATTCACTTGGTGAGTGGTTCTGTTTTCTGCTTTATTTGTGACATTTTGATGTGTGCAGGGTAAAAGAATGGCTATTATAGGTAAAGATGATGTCATTTACTTAAAAACAGCAAAATGTGGATTCCCCCCACCTCCCAGGTCATAACTGCAGTCCCTTGCAAAAGGTAAGCTGGAATCAGCTCCCCACAGATCCATGTGGATGATCTTGTGCTTTGTACATCTGAAGGCTGCTTTGTGGAGCTACAATTGGAAAAATTCTACAGAAAATCATCTATGTGTTAAGTGCCAAAGCCTTCAGGCTGAAAGCAGCCCTTGGAAACACTTTTCTGAAAGCCCATATTGACAGACTGAGTTCTAAGCACAGTTACACTGATTATATGGCACTGTAGTCTCCTTTGGACTAAAATACACCGCTATTAGATGGATTTTTAGTCAGGTGTTATGTGAGTCTCAAAGAATGACAACCAATATACTAGAGCAGTTAGGTTTTCTTTTCTATTATTAGTGATAACTTTCTCCTGAATATTGAAAGAAGGGTGCATTTTCCACTGAAAAACTCATGGATAAAAGACATCAGATAGCAGGGGCTGGTGTGCCTGGAACAAGACACACTGACAGCAGAGAAAAATGGGGTCACAAAATACCAACTATTCATCTTTAAGGGGTTCTGCTACTACCCATGTGCTGTTATTGTCTCTCTTTTGCCACCTCCTATGTCTTTAGTTGTATATCATTGTCCTCAAGGCTCAATTTTTCTTAAATCAATTCTCCACTTCTTTTCTGAGCTGCTCTGTATAGCTCCTGCCACAATCAGGGATTCACATTCAGGTCCTTTCCTCCCACTTGTCTCTGGTGGGGTATTTACAGCATCCTGAATAACAGCCATGTATTTGCATGCTGTAGGTGCTGACTGTGGCACTGATCATCATCATTTCACTGTCATGGTGTGCATCTTTAACCTTTTGTTTTACCCATCTGTTGTCTCTGCTTCACCTTACGCTTTGGTTATGAAATTGTTGTTGTGGGGATCATGTGTCTGGAATCACTGTTAGTACAGCACTTAGCCTACTCCAATCCTAATCCCAAACCAGAACTTTTAATTGTTGCTGCAGTGCAAGTACATTTTGACAAGGTCAGGCCAGCTGTTATAAAAATTACGGCCACCTTTTGTCTATCTTTCTCTATGCCAGCGCCCTTCACTTTCAGAGAGGAATGCTGCTTATGTGCCCTCAGTTGGAAAAAGCTCTTCACTGTAAGGGTGATGAGGCAGCAGCACAGGTTTTCCAGAGAAGCTGGGGATGTCCCACCCTTGGAAGTGTATAAGACAAAGCCAGGTGTGACAGGGCTTGGAGCAACCTGGTCTAATGAAAGGTGTCACTGTCAGTGGTAGGAGGTAATGAAATGACTTTATGGTCCCTTCTGATCCAAACCATTCTAGGATTCTTTTTGTTTCCAGTGTGTCAGCTCTGTGACCTTTTAGCATCTTCTTTCCCAGTGAGGTTATTTCGGTAGTTTATTTCTGGTACCCTACTTTGTGCAATGATATCTGCAAGCCAGGGGGCACGGCTGAGCTGTGGGGTGTTTCCCTTATGGCTCAGGAGGTCGTTTGGGTACCACTGTGGTCCTTGTCCTGTCACTTCAAAACCTTTTGCAAGCCCCATGGAGATGCCATGGACAGGCAGAGCTGTGATGATGGATAATCCTCACGCCAGCAATCATGGGTAAAGTATTCCTTCCCCTTTGTGCATTGTGCCTAGCAACTGTTTTCCCCTGGGTTCTGAAGCATCCTTTGCAGGCTACCATAATTGAAAAGGTTAGGTTAAATGGCTGGTGAATTTAAAACTGATAGCGTTGTCTCCTGTAATTTCTTTGTGCTTGTTAATGAGCCTTCATCTCCTTCCATTCATATTAGGGAGGTAGAACAGTAGTAGAAGTTGAGATACACAGAAAGGCTTTGACAAAAACCAGTCTTCCATGAAATAGAATCTCAACTTTAAGGAAAAGATGACCCACTAATAAATTACATTCCAAAATGTGTCTTCACATAATGCATGAAGTCTGATTTACATAAAACCATGTCTGGGAGCACTTAGGCTCTCGATATTCTGTAGCAAGCCAGGAACTCTTTCAGAAAGAGACAAGAGAAGTGTCCCCGCTTGCAGTCTTAGGAAACTGATCATTTTCCTATGTCCCTTGTTCTGATGAAATTGTTTTCCTAAGCTTACTCTGTTGACAGACCAATGCAGAGGGTGTTTGGGAATACTGGAGTCTTGGAACACTGTATAATTCCCTGCAGTACCATTGAAAGTCCTGTGCACCTTTTGACATGTTTGGTCACTGGCAGGGACCACACATGCAGGTTTGAGCCTTGAGAGAAAAGAATGAGAAACTCTTTTCCCTGGAGGAATATCATAGGCAGCAGAAGTAAGTAATGATGCCAGCTAATGCCAGTCATGATTAGGGTCTGTAGGAGAGCCCCCGTTATGGGATTAATCACGCTTCTCCTCCGTGCCGTGAGAGGCTCTGCCTGCCTCACACTTGATGTGTTTTCACTCCGAGTGTGCCTGGGGTGGGAGCCCTGTAATAGGGCTGTGCACACAGGTGAGCCTGGGGGAGATCATCAGGACAGCAGATTTTCAGAAAAGTGTTGGTTTTGGGGATCTGCAGCAGCTCTGCTGAAGAGCAGCCTGGTACAGACCAGCACAAACGCAGTGAAAGGTCATCGTGTCCCACTTTCAGAGGGGCTCTTGGGCTCTGCGTTGAGCAGGATTTCTCCCCATGGCCTCTGTTATCTGTAAATGGCACCAATTCTCTCCAATCTCCGCTCCTGGCCAGGTTTCCATCAAGTCTGTATTTGTTGATTAGGCTCTTTCACTAGAAAAGAGCAGTTACAGAAATACTGTGAACCCATAAGGTATGTGAGTTATGGAAAGATAAAGAAAGCAACAAAAAGAAATTCTTTCCTTTATTTTTCTTCATGATTGTGCTTTCTGGAGGTAAAATGCTTGCAGAAAGAGCTGGGAAATTCAGATGAAACGTCAAATGAATTAGTATTCAGCCTTAGTATCCATGATTTCTTAATCCTTCCTTAGCCTAACATCTCCCCAAAACAGCCTTATGAGAAAAGCAGACCAGGAAAAAAGGAGCATATAACAGTAACTAACAGGTTTTCTTAAAGGTTAATTAATTGCAATTAACTGTGAAGTACTGCAGCATTGAACAGTAGCTTTGAATTTGATAATGAAAACCTAAAAAGAGAGGAAAAAAAAAAAGAGAAGGAAACCAGGAAAAAACCCATATGGAACAATCCTGGGCTTGCAGATATGTGTTTTTTCCTCCCTTCTTGGTAGGTTCAGTTTGCAAACTTAACTCAGACAATTTACAAATATAATTACAGCCAAGAATTAATTTAGGGGCTGTGTGGTGTGGTGGAAAGAACAAAATGTTTTCATTAGAAGAGTTGAGACCAGCAATTCTGTAAAGGACACAGCGAGCAAGACTGTACCCACAAAAACAGGGTGACTTTAAATGAGATTGGCCCCTGAATTATGATCTTCTCTGTTTAGACTAAAGTAGATGTTGAATCAGTACTAAAAAGAATGGAAGGCTCTTTTTTTTTCTTTCAGTTACCCTAGAAGCATCTTCTCAGAAAATGAGCGGTCTGATTTGGGTGGTTCTCCAGAAGGGTGTGTGCCGTGGAGTACAGAAACAGAGCTGGGATAGTCACTGGGAGGGATTGGGACCATTTCTTCCATCTTCTCTTTCCCAGTTCATTGCTCTGAAGAGACTTTTGTTTATGAGCATTAAGGTAGTGCCAAGAAGCTCCAGCCCAAACTGTTGTGGGCACGTGTTCGGAGTCAGTTTCTAGCCCAGACCACTCACCAGTGTACAGGGTACCGGATGGAGTCAGTCGAAGGTTAAGCAATTTTTTCAGGGCCAAAATCAGTGGCAGAGTTATAAACAAACCCAGAACCCTCTCTCTCTGTACTGGTGTGCTGTTCCCTCTCTCTCATCTCTCTCTGTCTCTTGCCGGCCATGATCTCAACGTCTGAGCTGGTGGTTTACATGAAAGCACCTACCTGGTAGCTTGAAAATGCACAGCCAGTAGTACAGCAGTGCTGTGACACCTCCAGGGATGCTGCAGAGCCTGTGGTGAGCAGGCTCTGGCACTGATGAGCTGGAGGAATTCGGGGCAGGGCCTCCCCCATTACCTTGGCTTGAAACAAGAGTCTCACCGTGCAGGAGAATTCACTTCACTTGCTTTCTCATCTGCTGAAGTAATAGGGTCAGATCAGTGGGGAAAGCAAAAATTACTTTCAAGTTTCCTGACTCCCCAAGAAGGTTGCTCTCTGTATATGATGTGGTTACAGCACCCAGACTGATGTGTTTATTTTACAGCTGTAGCTCTGAGTGCACAGAGCAGGGTTACACAACAACAACAACAAAAGTTTACAGGAAGATACTTAGATAATAAACAGAAAGTTAAAATAACAGGGTGCAGGTACACAGAGATATGTGAGACATGGCTGGTCGTGTTTGTTCATAACAGAATCATCCTGTCATCATAAAGGATCCCCTGAGCCTTCTCGAAGTCTTATTTCAAAATTTATTACACTATTTTGCATATACAAGGTTAAGGAAATCAGCACCATAGCCAGATGGCTGGGGAATTGTGCCATCCTGTTGCTGTCTTCCCTACTGCCAATAAATTTGGTGGCCAAGGCAGGGCACCAGATGCAAGATGCTGCCTACTGGGCCAGGTGTGGAAGTGAGAGCCTGGAGCTCCTCTGGGCTGCTGCTGGTCCCTGGGAGCTGCCTTTCTGGTTTGACTGGTGATCTCAGCAGTACATGAAGTTGCTGCTGTAAGAGGAGAGCACAACAGGGATGGGATCAGAGGAATCAGCACTTTATCCACCTATTAGAGGGAAGAAATATTGCTGGTGCCACGAGGTTGTTACAAAATGAATTAGATAAAGAAGAAAAGTCATATTCAATTAAATCATGCCCTTTTTCTCTTCTAGACAATGTGACACTGAGGATATGCTTCACTGTTTATAGATTTGTATAGAAATTGGTGCTAATAGTTCAATTTTGTGTAATTATCGTGCTAGTAACGTTGAAAATGAAGAATCTGGGTAGAGGGAGGAGGAGACAATACTTCTATAAATACTTAATATCCAGAGGAGGCAGATGGGGTAAAATTATATTTAAAGATTAAAGATAAAGCAAAGAACCACTGCGATCTAATTCCAGCTCTGACCCAGAGTATCTGTCCATCATGAGATGCCACTAAAGCTCACTGGGTCTGGGTTATTTTATTTTATTTTTTTTTTTAAATCTTTTACGTGAAGATAATACCTTGCTATCTCACTGGGGCTTTGTGACAATTCATGCCTGTATAATGCTTTGAAGCAGAGCTTGTAAAGTGCTAAGTATTATTAAGATGAGATGAGGAGAATCTCTTATCTCAAACATCAAGTTCTTCAGGGATGGGGAAGGAGGCAGTGATCTATTATCCATAATACTTCTCTTCAGACTAGGTTTGATCAGTCTTAGTGTGATTCAACAAAACCCTGTTCAACTGTGGACAAATGGACATCTCTATTATAAGTGATGAAATGGAAACCTGGATAAAGGCAGAAATCATCCAACACTGTCTTTGATCATAAGCTATCTGCGCCTCAAAGGAGAACATAATAACACAAATATATTTGCAGAGGTAATCCAAAAATAACTCCTACTGTTGTTCTGCCTGCATAAAGCCATCAGGAATGTGCTCAGGCAGTTGTTGTTGTTGTTGACAGCTTTGTGTGGTGTTGCTGTGCCAGTTAAGAGGCTGCCAAGCAGCTCGCGGTGGGCGCCGTATTCCAGAGATGTGATCCCTGTTTGCAAAATCTGTAAAGCACTTAAGCACCTTTCGAAAAGGTAATGAAGAATTATGATGTGCTGTCACTTGGTAATGATAAACACCGCTAGACCATCTCTGGGTTAATTTAAGAAAAGTAAATAAAGCCAGGTTTACAGGGAAAAGCTTGTTGCAGAGAAAAACATGGGACGGAATTGGCTATGGAGTCATAAGGTAGAAGGGTGGACGTAGGTAAGTTTCAAGCAACAGCACAGATTCTCATCAAGTCTTTGAGGAAGAACAGGAGGAAGAAATTTTGCATGTAAAAATGCTCTTGTCTGTCAATAACTGTTTTCTGAAGCAGCACAGAGACTCACTGTAACATTTAGAGGCTGTGCTTTGCTCTTTCAGCAATTTGAGCTTTCTGGACATTATTTCAAGGTCACACATCACTGTCACCCCTGATGTCAGTCAAATAAGCAGCATCTCTCTCACTCCTCCTCACTCCTTCTGCCTGATACTCCATTCTGCATCCCTGTGCATGGAGTCAGCCTTTGCAGCCTTGGTGCCTTTTACTCGGTGGTTCAAAGAATAAATAAGACTTCAAATTCTTCTGATTTGCAAATCTTTGAGTATTGTGCTTTCCTTTTGAGGGAGAACTTCCTTTAAGTGAAAGACTGGGGAATAAATGCAATACCTAAACTAGCTGTTTTATGTTTGTTTTCCTTGTGGATCTGCAGCACCTTGCGAGACATGAGACTTGATGAATAATGACTGACCACTGCTGCAGTGCCATTTGTGTTATCAGTTGGAACCTATGCCTTCATTAGTTAATAAAAATAAACTAATGAAATCTCCTCTATCCATTTGCAAGGTGACCTATAAACTGTAGCATAAATTCTTATCGTAAATAACCATGTACTTCAAAGAAGGAATGTGCTGATTGGAATAAAGTTTTTAGAGTCTATGAACTCCCCAAAGGACATATTTCAACCAATTTTCATTAATAATTAATCATGACATACCAGTTCTAGAAGGTTAACAAGAACATAGCAAGTATAACACTCCCAGAATTAAAAGCTTTGGCTGAACATGGCGTGAAATGTTGGCATCTTTTGCTGGTTTTATCTATTGCAGCCACTGCTTGGGATGGGGATGAATAATGTTTGTTCCCTGTGGTTTCCTGCTTTTCCTGATTTTCTTTGCAAAGACATTTTTCTATGTCACTAATGATGGAATCATGTAAGTGAATCTCTACTCTCTGCATAGGAATATGTATATATATGAAATATATATGGCAAATACTAGTCGATGCATCTTTATTTGTTTTTACCTTTAAAGGTTTCATCTACTCTCTTCAGAGTGATCCATCTCTCTGAGAGATGGCATTTTTGTGTGTCCTATCAGCATATATTCCAGGACTGTCCTAATTGCATGTGTCAGGTTTTGCCATGCAGCTTGTGAGCCCCTCCATGCTCACTCAGTAATCCTTTCAGGAGCACGCTCCCTGTTATTGATGTATTGTCTTTTCAATATGCACTTTGGAGATTTCAACATACTAGAAGGTAAAATTGCAGACCATAGAAGTTCTTAAAAGTCAGATTTTGCCAACCACAGACTTGTCAGAGGCAAGTATAAAGGCTAATGAAGGAAGAGTAATGGTATCTCGAACCTCGCAGTGCTTTATATTAATTGCTTGCAAATGCTGACTGCTGGCAGCTCTTCCACAGTCAAAGCATAATGGACTTGAGAGGCCAAACTTGCCTTCCTGCAATGTAGCAGTTTTGTATAATGCATTCACAATAATTGCAGAGGATTTTGAAGCATCCCTGCCCACCTGCCGCGGTTTGGGAGGTCTGCAGGAGAGCAGCCTTCATCCCAGAGCCAGAGAGGAAGAGCAGGAGAGGAGCTACAGTTACTCTGCAGATGTCCTTGGGTGCTCTGGAAAACCAGGAACAGGCTACTGGAGAAAGGACTGGTTGTGCACAAGGTCAAAGGCTTCATTTTCCTGCAGTCCTCATGTTTCAGTTGGTGCTTTTCAGACACGTAACCTCACCACACCAGGCACCAGGTCCCTTGTGTCATTCACATCTGCCCTTGCAGGTCTGGAAAGTGTAAATTCCTATGTCAGCACAGGGGAAGGTGAAAGAGCATTAAATTGTTTGGAAGGTTTTAGCATTTGAAATCCCAAGCTGCCAAAGTTCAGGTGAAGGAGCAAAAGGGGCTTTTTTGCCAGACTGGTGGACTAAGGAAGGGCAGGTCCAGCTGTTACGGTGTTGACTTATTATTATGAGACTTAAAACTGAGCATGCATGTTTATTTTCCTATGAAAAAATAATTCTAATGCATAAAACAAATACAGTCCATGTTTTACATTTTTGGGCAGTTCAGAGGGTTCATATTAGGAACATTTTTATTCCATTAAAATTAAAACCTGTTTAACATTTATACCAGCACATGATCACACAAATGACGCATTAGCAGATCTAACCCCAAAAAACCCCAACAAATGCTTTTGATGTAATAATAATAAATTAATTGCAACTAAAATTGTATAAATTGTACATAACCTAGAGTGCCACATACACTTAAATTAGCTCTTACAACATTTTCAGATGAACTTTGTAGAGATGCAAGATACAGAAAAAGAAGGTCCAATATTCCAGCCCTTCTGTTGGCTCTTAGAGTCATTTTTCTCAATTTAGCAACGTAGTCATAGATGATACTCAGACAAAATACATTAGTTTAAAAATCAGAGCAGATGAATGGAGCTAAAATTCTGGACTTTACTTACTCAAAATATATTGTCTGTCTTTTTCAAGAGAAAAAATAAAGATATATTAAAGACAGGGAAGCACTGCTTATCCAGACTTATAGATGTAAAACCACTGGGAGACAAGACAGGGAAAAGCATGCCAAGTACAGGGATTCTGAGAGGAACTGTTTGGCTTCACTTGCTTTCTTTTTGTGAAACAGTTTCCAAATTTCAACAGGCTGCATTAGACTGAGGTGGTTTATCTTGCTTTGTACATCATGGCCTACTTTTAGCCTTTCTGGCTCTTTCCTTTTACCCTGAAATTCATGTTCTCCTATAAACAAAGTGAATATGCAGAAATGGAAAGGCTGTCACTTTATCACGTGACTCTTTTGCCTTCCTTTTTCCCCACTCAAAATGTTTTAGCATTTTGTCTGTAGATCCATGTTTGCAGAGCTTTTGCATATAAAGCCTTAAGGGTTTTTAAGAGCTGCTAATGGACAACCTAAAACTAAAACAGCGACCATTAAGACTTTGGGGAATATTCTGTTTATGAAACATGTTTTCAGCGTTTCCCTTTATTTACTGGGAATCCTTAGGACATTGCACATGTATGTGTTCTAAGAAGCTGATATTTACTTGTGACCCTGTTCTGTGAGGATGATAATGAATAAGCAATTGTAGCTTCTAATTAAAAGACTTGGGGGAAAATACCAGGAACAGTGAGGTTTTAAGAAAAGGAACTCCATTTTCCTGAACCTGTTATCAATGGATAATAAAGGAAGAATTCATCCTGCACCATATGACATTAAAACCTTGTTTCTCTCTTCGGTGTCAGCCCCCCATAACTGGGTGGGTTAGTCACTAAAATGGCTTGCTGTGGTTTTGGGTGCCAGCTGTGGGAGTTGAGGAGTCACCACCGAGAGTTTTTGGGAGATTAACTGTGGTGTACCCAGCACAGGGAGCCCCTGGTGGCCTAGTGGTTAGGTTGCAGGACCTTCACCGCCAAGCCCTGGGTTCGATTCCAGCCAGGGATACTCCCCGGGCAGGTGGAGCTCGTTAGCCCTGTAAGGCAATCCACCTACGT
>JAWMRA010000164.1:4339496-4394105 GCA_035584735.1 Pseudotriccus pelzelni
TCCGCGCACACTGTGTCTCACCTAAAAAATCCAATGCGCAGGCTGGAAGGTGTAAAGACCTTCCCCGGTTCTTCGTTGGCGAAGACTGGCCATTACCCAGCACAGCTCAGGGAAAGTTTTCCAGTTTGAGAGGCAACTTGTTTGGCTGAAGCCGATCCCCCTTTGACAAACATCCTCTGCTGCCAAATTGCTCTGGGGAATGAGAGTGTTTAATAACACTGCACCAAGATTTTGGGAAGATGTAGAGGCTTGCAGGGAGCTTGTGCAGGAACTCTCCGTAAACATCACTCCCTTGGCACTGAGAGGTGTCCGTGTTAATCGGCTCGTGCTCATTTTTGTGACCAAAGCTTGACATAACAGCAGGCTCAAGATTCCAGGCAAGGCTTCCATCAAAACATACACCACAGTCATTTTTGTGGCCAGTCTGCACCCTGTGCTGTGACAGAGGAGCTGTCTCTACCTGTGGCATGGAGCATTCATAAAAACCCTTAAAAACATCCTGCCGACCAAGGCAGAGTGAATTGTGGCTCCTGCAGAACTGGCCTAAAGATGGATCAAGAGGGTCTTGTTCTTTTCTGTTTACTCAGATCATTGCCCTTATACAAGCTGGGCTGGTCCCAGGCTCATGTAAAATGTAAGTGTCCCCATAAGGAACAGAAGCTGATTACAATAATTAATTTTTTTAAAATGGTGGAGATTTGTTTGTTTCTCTTTCCAAAAAATTCACTTAGGTTTTCTTAGAAGTTGCTGGAAGATGCAGGTAAAGTTATTTTTATACACTAGTCATCACATAAGCTCATACACAAATTAACTTTGAAAGGATTTGAGCATAGCTAGGATGTTTCATATGTATGTGAAACAAGAGTAAGTGTTCCTTCCTTTTGTATTTAGACAGAAACAAGGCAGGTTTCTACTCTAGGCAACAAAAATCATAACTCTAGCAGAGCGATGGAGATAAGCTCATTCAACCCAACTAAAATGTTTTCATTTTCAATAACTTTTCTTATTCTGCATGAAGAAAATTATGTTGAAGTCTCAAATAATTAAGCAAAATTACAGTTGCATAATGAAGCTAAGCTCTTTATGATTGGTAATAGAGGAGCAAGAACTTAGAGTTTAATAAATTCATAGTGGTTCGGAAATGTTATGACAGAAAGAGGGCAATGCAGAGACAATAACATAAGAACTTTCCATCCTATGACTTTATGCTGCCTATGAGCAGATTGCAAGTTCTGGCACAATCTGTAGCAGAAAACATATCTATTTTTTCCATTTTGCAATTCTCAGAGAGATCAGAGGCTCCTATTTTTGTAGATTTTGCTGAGGGAATTTGTCTAAGTTGCTCAGAAGCTTATCCCTGAGCGTTTTATGAATCACGTGTGTATACACACATCGAGCTGTGCCAGCCCTTTGTTCAGCGAGCAGCCCCGTCCAGGTTCACCGTGACAAACCCCCCCCACCAAGAAGGACCAGCAAAGTGTAGCTCAGAGAATTTCCGTGGCTCACTCCAAGTTCCTTCACAAGTCCTGGACCCCTCTCTGCCTCTGCCATTGAATTCACCTGCCTCCTACACGTGCTGCAGCCTAATCCAGCTGCAGACTGAAACACTGTGCAGCAGGACTTACGCAATCATTTCATCCCTGGTGGCTCAAAATTGGGCTGGAAGGCATAAATACAGAGAATAATGGTACTGGAACTTTTCTAAACAAGAGGATATACGTAAGTTTGATCCTGGCAAAGGGCTCTGGGCTGTCAGGTGCAATTCGCCACGTTCGTGTATTTGTTTCAATTTGCTCATGCATAATCTTGTCAAAGTGATTTTTTTTTTCCCTCCGCAAGGCTGTGTATGAATGGGAGCTTCAAAGTAAAGCGCACAGAAAGTCAAACATGACTCGGTGTGTTCCATCTGGAAGCAGCAGCTCTTGCACACACAAAGGGGAAAATGGAAACAAATGAAAACATCCTTCAGAGACTGCGTTTCTTCTGCACCAGGATCACTGGCTGTGTGATGCAAGAGGTGATTTCTGAGATATTCACAGAGAACAGCAAGAGCTTTGATACCAAATGTACACGGGCTACGTGATTTTAACACTGTAAGTGCAAAGGAAGCCATGGACTTGCATTGTTCTGTGGGCTTTTTTTAAATAAATTAAGGATTATTGAAATGCTGTTTGGCTTTCCCTTTGTGGATCATCAGCTGTTTAATGTCAGGTATTTTTGTAGTCACAAAACAAAGCAAGCTCTTCTTTAGTGCCTCTTACTTTGGTGTTTCAGAGATTTGCAGCTTGACAAAAGGTTTCTTATTTCTTACTTTTGTCTTAGCCCTTTCCTGGAGCAGTTACCAGGATTTGGGGACCTCCCTGATTTCCTTTGAGTACCACCAGTCCCCTCTGTGTCTGCTAAATGGGCACCACAGCCACTCCATCCATCAATATCCTTTTTCCTACAAATTCTATGGAAATCACACAGCAGGTCCCATATCTTCCCCCCAAACCCAAACACAGAGAACAATGGTTTGCCATGAAGAACACAGATGGTTCAGTTCTTAACACGTTGAGAACTTTTATTTCATCACTTCGTTTGGGCTAGTAACAAAAAAGAAAACCTTTCATCATGGAAAAGGTTTCCCTAAATAGATGCACTGCAGATAAAGGTTAGGACAAATAGGAAGAGGAGTTCTGCTTCATCTATTTCAGGCCAAAAAAATGTGCATGTTTCTGCTGAACACAGTTTCAGTGGTTTTTCATGTGCTTAGGCCTCTAGGTGGACGTAGGGTGTGGGAAAGTAGTGGGGTTTTCCTTTTTCCAAGGCACAAGAGCATCTGCAAGCAGCCTTTAGTAGGAAGGCGATATCATCTTCAGCTCAGTATCACCCCTCTCCAGACTGAAACACTGAGCTGCAGAGTTGTTGATAAGTCATATCTCTTTTTCCTTCTTTCTTTGTTCTGGTTCAAACAGTATTTGCTGCCTCTCTAAACCAGGGTGCTTGTAGGGAATCTAAACCTCTGCTGTGTTTTCTTCAGAGCATAAAACAATATCTGCAACAAACTTCTTCAGTGTTACCTGCCTGAAAGCCTGGAAACAAGTCGGCCCCAGGGCTAACAAGGCAATCTCTCTGTGTTCCTACTGCCTGGAAATTTCTCTGCATCTCTTCCTCTGAGTGATCTGTGGCAGATCTGCTCCCAAGGATTGTTTTATCAGGCTATTTTTTTGGCTCATGTCAGCTGGTGGCTTCATAAGAAGAAGGACAGGCCTTGAGGGAGCAAAGGCTTAACCCCAAGCAGGCAGGTAACCAGAGTTACAAAAATGGGAGGCGATGAATGGATGATATTCCTCACCCAAAACCTTCAGTCTCACCTTGTCTGGCACTCCACCTTGCCCCAAAACCTGCACTTTGTGTCCTGGCACATGGGACTTACTCCTGCCCTTGATCCAGCTGGACATGGAATTGGTCTCTCTGTTTCCCATCAAAACTAAGTGACATTCAGGCACATGACAGAGAAAAGTGGGAATACTGTTATCAACATAAATGCTGAGATATTTAAGAAATAGATTACTTGTGAGCAGGATGTGGTGCAGCCCTGCAGATGCAGGGAAGAGCTGGTATTAACACCAAGCCCAGCTCAGAGCTTGTGACTTGTGAAAAACTTTTGTCTAATGGAGAAAAAAAAAGCTGAAGCAATCAGTGCTTCAAAGTGCTGACTGGAAAAATAAACATTAGAGAGATAAAGCAGACCAGAAGGCAAAAGCAATCAGATTTGTAAAAGAGAGCAGATTCTGATTTTATCTTATGGAAATAAATGCAATAAAAGCTTTCTAACTGGAGCTCTATGGAGTTGCAATATTTTTTGTGCAACAGGAGAAAAATTGATGCCAGTGGTTCTTTTAATATTTTATGGAAATACTTCAGCAAATAAATTGAAGTGGGTTTTATTTGCAAACAGACGGTAAATGAGAGAACTGAACCTTTTTTTTCTGAATATACTTTTTCTATTAAATGGCATCACCCTATGGATGAGCAGCTTTTGCAAATAGTTTTTAGATACCATTTAAACATCAAGAGCCAATGCCTGAATGCCTAGGACTGAAAGTGTTAGGGACTAGAAATGCTCTCTGTTGTTTTACTGCAGCACTGGACTTTGTAGCCACGAAACCCCATTTCCAGGGCTTCACAGGAAGAGATCCTACAGGAAAGATGGAGAGGGACTTTTTACAAGAGCAAGGGGGAATGACTTCAAATTGAAAGAGTGCAGGTTGAGATTAGGTATTGGGAAAAAATTATTTACTCTGAGGATGGTGAGGCCCTACCACAGGTTGCCCAGAGAAGTTTTGGCTGCCCCATCCCTGGAAGTGTTTAAGGCCAGACTGGATGGGGCTTGGGGCAACTTGGTCTAGTGGAAGGTGTTGCTGTCCATGGCAGGGGGGTTGCAAAGAGATGATACTTAAGTTCCCTTCCAACCCAGGCCATTCTGTGAGTCTGTGAAGAAGAGTGGTGCTGGAGGGGTCAGATGTGTTGCATGTTGGTGTTAAGTGTCCCGAGATCATGTTGGCAACCTGGAGATTTCAGAGCTCCTGAGCGGGGACTGTCAATCTGGCCTGCTGGGCAGCATTCAGATCCTCTCTGGTGTCACTAATGTAAAGAATAAAACTGACAGTGAAACTGCAACACATACAGACATATATGGCTTTTCCTTTGAAAAGTAAGGGAGCCAGCACAATGTATTAAAGCAGTCATTTCCTTTTATCTGGTAGGAGGGGGAAAAATTAACCCAACTAAAAATAGTCAGGACATTTTGCCCTATGATCTCTTTCCATCCTATGGATCAATATGCCCTGAGCTTGCATCCTACACATAAAGAGCTTTCATGGGTGAGATGACCTTGCTATGGAATAGATGGATCTTTAATCAACAGACCTGTGGTACAGTAATGTGAGTAGGGTGGAAGGTAACAGAGTTTATAAATAACTGAATTCAATTAAATTCAAACTGAGATAAATCAGGAAGTATTTCTCCAGAATCTCAAGACTTTATGACCAGTGAGACATCTTAGTGCCATGGGAAAACCTTGTTGATAGGTTTACGAAAGTTCTTCAATTCAGGGAATATTCAGGAGTTGTTTTGTTTGTTTGGGGTTTTTTTGGGGTGGGAGGGGAGAGTGGGGGCATAAAAATGCACCTTCCTTCCCAAATTTACCACTGATGGGTGGAAGCTGGAGGGGCAGGAGGAGCATGCAGCACACAGGGATCATGATGCAATGAGACTTAGGGCTGGCTATGAAATAAGTCTTCACACTAAGTACTTTTGTTATTTTAATGTGCAAGGATGACTTTTACTCTTAAAACTTTTATCCTGGAAAGTAGTAATATCTGTTTCTTCTTGCAAAGTTGTGGTTCTTTCATCAATAAAGTGCTGGGTATGATGTCCACAGTAAGTCATCAGACGAACATTGAGACTGACCTGCATGATTTTGTACTTTGGTCATTTGGTTGTCTGCTAGGAAAGTTGTATTTGTTTTTAAAATGAAGAATTATTTTCTTTATTTTGAGATTTTATTACATGCAGGCTAGGCCCTAAATTAACAGAAAGAATAACCATTACTTTATTTTACCTATCTAGTTTCCTTGGTTTTTTTCTTTCTTCATAATTAGGAAAAAAATTCTTGAGTAACAAAGAACTTCACAGGAGGTGTGTCAAGTTAAGAGACAGAGGATAGACAGGATCAATATGCCTGTGCATGTCTGCAACATGTGGGATACCTACAGGTACCTGAGGTAAAAACCCTTCATGCATTTTTCCTTCCTCCCTGCAAGACTGCATCGAGTTCGTGCAGCGAGTAAAAAGCATTTGAAGTGGGCAAAATCCGAATGTAGTAAATACAAAAATTCTGCAGCAGGACATGCTCAGCTCTAAATCACATCTGGAGTAATCCAGGACTGCTTTGTGAGAAAATGCTGCTGGCTGAAAGAGGATGATGTACTTCACACACTGAGGCTGCACCAAGGTGTGCTGCATAGTCCAGCACCAAGGTGTGCTCCAGCATTCAACACCACACTGATTTTTTGTGATTTCCATTCTGTTGGCAAGTCACGAACTCTTTGTGATTCTCAGAGCGTGATCCAGCCTGCCTGGGGTGAGGGGGACTGATCATTAACCCAGGCCATTAGGATGGCCAAGTTCAGTCCAGTCTGATGGGTGTTCTGTCACACTTGCTTAATTTAATTTCTCCCTTAATATAAACTTTTACCAAAACTTCAATTTACAATTTTCATACCAGCTTTAAGCAAAGTTCAAGGAAAAGACGTAAAGAATTAGAATTAGGTGCAATCTTTCATGTCCTGATTTGATTTTTGCCAACAGTAGAGTTGCAAAGGAAACGAAACATCCGTGGAAATACAGAATGGAAATTGGTCAGCACAAGGAGAGTCCTGACACAAGCTGGGTGTTAATTTATTTAAAGCTCATGATATTGTAATGAATTCAGGGTTTGCTTAGCTTTGAGGGAGAAGTTGTGCATATATCAAGTAGCAAATGGATATAATGTTCAACTGCTTATTCTGGCCTCTGCTGTTGTGGATTAAGCCTGTGCTGTTTCCTCCTTCACTCTTTGAAAGCAGCAGCATAGCTCCTCAAGAGTAGGATCAAATCCTTGTAAAACTGTGCCCTGGAAGAAACAAAGAAGGACAGAAGTCCATTATGTAGGTGAAACAGCATCCTTTCACTGTTGGGCAAACCACGTCTTGTCGATCAGGTGAATCGCAAACTCAGAGGAGGAGAGGCTGAGCCATTTAAATTTTATAGCCATATAAATTATAGATAGAAATCACTTCTGGAATAGAGTGAATTACAATTGCCATGTTGAAACCGACCATTCAAGTGGCAGCTGACGGTAAAGTTTTGCGAGATGGTGATCGCTGGTAATAGTCGCTAGTAATAATTTTATTTAAATTTCAGCAGTGTCCAGAGACTTCAGCTGAGCTCAGAGCCACTGTGGGAGCCTCTGCACAAACACCTGACAAGAGACCTTCACAGCATTTTAGAGTAGGAGATAAGAATTGTTATTATTCTCATTTTAGAGATTGAGAGCGATGGAGCAATTTGGGAAATGGCCCCCAGGCAGTCGAAGGCAGAGCACTGCACTGCTGTTAGTAAGCAAAGAGGAAATGCTGTCGATACATTGTTGACTGCATTTGAACTGTTCTGTCATTTTAAGTCATGCCTTTTCTACCTTAGCTTTTTGGAAGTATTTGGTATTACAGTTCAATTAATGAAACGCTGTTTAAGTCCCTTAACAACGTTTTTCTCGTGTTTGCAAAGGTCCATTTATTTTAGCCCACAACTCCTGTTCAAAGACAACCTTCTCTTATTTAAAATGCCTTTATTATGGGTTTTATTCCAGTTTTATCTTTGAGTTCAGTACATAAATATTGAAGTTTTCAACCCCAAGTCCACATAAAGCAAAACAGAAGAATAATAAATATAATGTTAAATTATACATGGCACAATGCCACGTTAACCACTTTCATGTTCACCAAGTAAAACAGAGGAAAACAATTCGCGTCTAAACAAGGGGAGCATTTTTACATTGTGGAGGTCAGTGGAACACATCACACTCATCAGAAACACAGCAACCTCAGTAAGAAGTTGTATCCTAGACAAGCACAAGCAAATCTCTAATGGGTAGTTTGTGAATGTATCAGCTGATTTGTAAAATGTAAATGTTTTATGAGTAATAGGGTTTTAAAGCTGATTTTGATTAATGAAATGCAATCTACTTATTCCTTCAGCAGTCAGTCAGCCTACAAACATTCAACCAAGTAATTAGTCTATTTAAGTAAAGTATTAAATCTGCCTTTTGTTTAAAAATAGGAAAAAGGAAAACAAACCTGCTCTACAAGGTCAGCACAGTAAGAAAACGACTTCACTGGTTTGAATGACCTGATTAGAGAAGTACAGTAATTACATAAAACTTTGCAAGGCTTTGTAGTTCTAAACATACTATTTCAATCTCAGAAGTTAAATTATTAAGAAGCAAAAATGGAGATAAGCAAAAATGGCATCTTTATGTTTTGCAGAATTTTGCAGAGCAAGACAAAGACAGTTTTGTGAAGTTGGGAGAGGTCGTGAATCTTACAGTTAGTTTAGTGATAATTGAGGTAGACAAGGTCAGAAAGTCTAAGGAGTCTTTCCTGTTTACTGTTTTAATTTACATCCTTGCCCTCAGCGTGATCAGTTGTGAGCACTGAGCACTGTGGCATTTGTCAATTGGATTCCTGGGATTGTGCGCTGGAAAAGACACTCCCAATTAGAACTTGCTGAAAGCCATTGGCACAGATGTTACCCGTGCAGGACCACTGGTTTTGATGTTTGTGATATTCTCAATGGGAAGCATTAAAATGGATTTGGCAGATTTTGTTTGCTCCGGTTTTACCATTCTGCCGAGTTCTGCTTTATCATGGCTATCCCATTAAAATAAGCGGACCAGTTCCAACCATGTGCAGCTCAAGCATAATCCTCTCACTGGGATGCAGTCTGAGAACTGCAGGGGATTAACACCAGTGCCTGAATAACCCATCTACCCTTGGGTTATATTGTTTCCGTTCCTTGATTAATAAAAAAACAGTCTGAAGAAGAAAGTTAATGCCTGACTTTCATCCTATAGCCACGTCCATCAAATGTGGCATCTGGAGAGTCAAGGTACTTTAAAAGGCAGTGAGATGATACCTTCGTAGGGTTAAGAGAAGTGAGAGTCATAAAGACAGTCTGGAGAAGGCAAATCTCATGCCATTCCCAAGAATCTTTCAGTTCTTTGAAATAATGTAGTGGTTGGGCTGTTCCACTGCAATCCATGGCATTGCCCTCTGAACCAGAGCTTGTAATGGGGCCTGAGATTAGAGGAGGTCAGACACATGCCATAAGATCATTCCTCAACAGTCAAACAATGTCAGAGCTGTTAGAACACTTCAGAAAGATTGTATTTCATCTATACATGTTTGGCCACTGCTGATAAGTAGTAGTTCAACTTCACTGAACTGTAGGTAAGTTTTTCTGCCTCTGTGACCACTCCTCTGCTGCAGAAGGAAGATTCAGTCCTTCATCAGTGGTAGAGGCTTTGTCTGTTGAGAATTTTCCTCTGATTCCTTTTCACAGGGTCTCAAAAATAATCTGATTTTTTTTAACAGAATATCTGTCTTATTTGTCAGTATTCTTTTTCAGATACATTTCAGATCCATCTTTTTTCCTCTGGCCTCCTATTTCCCATTAGTTCTCACAATAACACACATTGATTGTTCTGTTCTGGTAGTACCAAGACCACCCTGGCAGTACATCAACTGTTTCCCTTAGGAAATGCATTACTTCTTCCAGGAAGAGAAGAAAATAGGAAAAAAAAAATTATATTTCCATTACATTTCTAAAACAATCTAAATTATCTGCTTCAGTACATGTGCAGACAATACAGCAGAACAGAGTCAAACCTGTTTTCTCTTGTTTCAGAGATTTTCCATTACTTTGATGATTTCTCTAAGTGAAGAAACTTCCACAGAAAACATCACCCAGAATCCCTCTATTTCTCCATTTTGTGTGATCAGAAAGATTTGGTGCATAAACACCATTTCATCCTGAAACTGTACTAATCCACATATTATTAATTTAAGTGTCTCCTCAATCCTACTTAGTCTGACTTTGGTAAAAGATCCTCTGGCTGTTATTCAACATGTTTCTTCTGCTAATATTTTCATGATTATCCCATTCTCTCTCTTTTGGATGAGAATTAGGATTTATTCTCCAACTACTCTGGAACCTTCTCACCCTTTCAAATATCCCAGGGGGATCTTTCATAATTCAGTTACTGTTCCTCCTCAGCTCTAGCTGTGAAAGCTCAGGCAAAGCTGCTTAGCAAATAAGTGAGCTCACTTTAGAAATAAAGAATTGCTGGATTCACCAGGCTTTTATGTTTGACATATCAGCACCGCACGTCGTTTTGCTGGGGTCTCCAGTCCCTCCACTTCTCACAGCATCTGCGTCAGCAAAAAATGGGTTGTCAACCAAAAAGTGACATAAGCCAAGGATCCTGCCCTTTGCTTTCCATCGTGTTTGTGAAGTCTTTTCTCTCCCACGAGACTCCTTCAGCGCTTACCCCGTTTAATACCCTCTGAGCATTCAAAAGACAGCAGCTTCACATCAGAAGAGGTTTATAGCCAAGTAAAATAGTAAAATGTTGCCATCTTTCCGCAGCAGAGTAGCAAATCCTTGGACTGGGACAATGCCTGAAAGTCATTAGTGGGGATGGAAGCGGGAAAACTGCTGGTTTTATTCCAATCTTTCTGGCACGATGATATTATGAAGCCTCTGGCCACTGCCCGAACAACCTGCAGTGTTTTGGCACTTGTATATTCAAGCAGAGTAATTGATACTGCCCACAGAAGCAGACGAAGAGTCTTCCTCTGAGACACAGAAGTAAAGAAATCCCAGCAACATACATGGAAACACAGAACCGTTAAGGTCCGTAGGAAAATTGAATCCCAGCCAGCACACCTTAGTTGGTGGAATCCCATCTGAAAATTAGGGATGAGAAAGCCCTAAGAGGCCACAGTTAGCGCATGTTGTGGGTCCATCACTAAAATTGCTAAACACATTCATCATCTGGACACATTTATTTTTAAAAATGGACGAATGCTTTTTGCTTCGACACTGTTAGCCCATTTTCAGGAGTCAAAATTGTTGTACATTCTGTTAATGTGTTACTGGAATAAAATCATGCTGCACATTTAGGGCTGGATTATGTGGAGAGCAGCCAATACTTGTAGCATTGATTACGAGGTCTATGCCTAAGTAGTTCTCTTCCTGATTTATGAGCCAGGCATTATCATTCATTGAGTGACAGAGTAAGCTACTAGATTTGTTAATTGGACAATAAACCACACTTTCATTCTCCTGTTCCAGCATTTTTCATTAAAAAGAGACATATCTAACATTTAATGAAATGCTTAAATAAATGTATACAGAGGTGTTGAATATAGACCCTTTGCTTGTTTCAGTGGAAAGGAGAAGTGTACAGTGTATTTATTAATTAGTCTGGCAAAATGTAATTAACGGGCTGTAAACTCTATGAGGAAGTTAACCAGCCTTGTAATAAATATCAATTTATAGGTATAGTAGGTCAGCTGGTACTAAGTGAAGAGGTAACCTGCACAGAGACTCATTTTTTTAGCAAGGAGACAATATAAATAAGTTATCCTCATGAAAAATACAGCTGACCTTGCAGATTCAAAGGCAGCAGATTGCAATCTTTTCACAAGATCACATAGTTTTTTATCTCCTAGCAACTGTATGCCATTTACATATTTTACCACATCGAACATCTTAAAGAGTTTTTCTGATGACTGGTGTCGGAAAAGAGTCATTGTAGTGTAGTTCCTGGAAGACTGTTGTTTTTTATAACTGTACTTAATGCTTTTATGGGAAGCTCTGAAGTGACATAAAAGGTTTTGGTGTAAGGAATTTGATATTACAAGCACTTTCAGATTTTTTTGTGGTGTTTACAAAAACGCTGGGATCTGGGTTCAAGAACTGGCACATCTACTGATGAATTAGTCTGGGAGGCACCAGCATAAAGTATACAAATATATATATGTTAACTCTGTGTATACATTATATATTTATGTGTATTGTGTTAAAAAATATAATATTTTCTTCATTAGGGTTTTTCTTCATTAGTTCTGCTCATCAGTTGTCTATGACTTCTGCAATAGCAGGGCTTTAGTTAACACATGGGGCTCCCAGCAATGGGAAGGGAAGGAGTCTGAGGCTGTGCTCTGGCACACGTGGTTGTATTTCTGCCTGAAGGATCAGACATGAATTCAGTTGTGCATTATTATTTGTGTAGGAATTTTTTCATTTTCGTACCACTAATGGTAATAAGTGGTGAAATTTCGGAAACCACGAAAAAAGCCAGGAAAATACTGGATCTAGATGTAGACTTCATCCAAAATACATGAGGAAGACTGAGAGTTTGTTGTTACATCATCTGTCCAGTCTTCTCTTTGCTGTAGCTGGGAAGCGAATGATTCCTTACAGGATTTGAGCTGCTGTGGGGAAGCAAGGCCAAGATAGAACCTTTCACTGTACCATATGGAAAATGATTTGAGCTCATGTGAGCCTCATCATCTGAGCCCATGAAATCACAACACTCTGCTCACTCAGAGATAAATCTGACACGAGCGGAACTGAAAGGCTAAAAATCTTTTCACTCTTCAAGGGAAATGTTAGGTAATGTAAAAGCAGATCTTGTGTTTGCAGAAGTTTTTTCGGGTGACTGTGGGCTGCAACCCTGGACAAATGAAACAGGAGACTGAAGGCAGGCCAGCATCACCTGTGGAGAGCCAGGGAGACAACTTTGGATTCAGCTTCATGGAACGAAACAAGGGCGTTTAAGTGCTGAGCTCTGGCTTTCCCCTGTGATCCGTGCTGGAAAGCTGTGCTGTCCTCCTGGAAATTACCCTAGACTGACCCACTGGCACATCCTGAGTCACTTCTCAGATGCTCTGCAATTTAACAGTGAGCCCAAAACATGAGCATTTGACCTGTCCCTGCCATTAGGAGTTCACTTGTTCTTCCTATAAATCGCTCCTCGGCCCCACCAATTTTCTATCAATGTAATTGACTGTGTGCCCGTTTCCCTCTCCCGGCAATTCCATGTAATCAATTATAGCACCCCAGTCAGAGCAGTTGCTTTGGGAAATTTGTGAGATGACACAGACGTCATGCAAGCTGTACAAAATTACCAATTATGGAACTACACAGTCTTTTCTAGGATGCCATAAAGTGTCGTTATTTACCCTAGAAAGAGAATGTCTAAACAAATCGGTTTCTCATCAAATGCCATTGCTCAGGGATCTGAAAAATATGGAAATGCCTGAGTTTAAATCATCTGTATGCCTGAAACAGCATAAGAAATTAGTTTCTTGAGCTATTTTTATGTTTTTTTCTAGCTTACAGCTAAATCATGTATTATGGTGAATCATTAACTACTGGCTTTTATAGCTAATCCTTATATAGCCCATTTTTAGCTCTGAAGATATTTTTGAAATGCAAGATTTTATAGACCACGACTATGCATCAGACAATGCAATTACCTGTTTTCAACATGTCTCCAAGTTTAGTCTTTCTCTGGAGGAAATATAGCGAGAGGCTGACCTTTATTTATGGTGTGCTTTGTGCTGTTCTTTGATTCCTTCCACAGCCTCACCTTCATGGGGAGTGATTTTCCCATCATTTGGGAGAGATGCACAATTCAATTCCTGCTGTACATAAAATCCCCGCCGATTTGCCGGGCAGACCAAAATAGCCGACATCTGCAATGGCAAATGCTCTGCATTCCCCCCCTTGCCACCAGGGAGGGGACAAATCAGCTCAAACTGATTCCTGTCAGGGTAAGATTGAAGGTACAAACCTGTTTGCTTGCTACATTTCAACTGAGAACAAGTCAGGGCTTTATTAAACTCCAGTGCAACTTCTGTAATTTCTTTGTATGGAAATGCAGATAATCAAATCTTTTTCTTACCAGAGACAATGCAATTTTATGCTTTGATTTATTCTGAAGCATTCGATTTATAATTCTCCCCAGCCCCGAAGAGTCCTGCTGGAATTGAATAAAGCAGCGGGTAACATCCCAATTAGAGTTTTCTGCAGGGAACTAAAATAAATAAAGGAAACTCTGCCAAAAAGGAGATCCTTAATGAAACCTGGGACTCTTAGGTGTTGTACCCCATGCAACTCTTAGTGACGATGGCAAAACACAGATAAAACTGAGGATGTAAATAGAAAAGTATGTGGGTTTGACTCTTTTTGTGTATGAACTCAAACTGTGGAGAGATGCCTCAGTTAGGTTCACGTGATGTCCATGGGATCTTTGCTGCCAGTAGAAAATGCCTGGCATGGCCAAAGTTTGAAGACAGGGTCTCCTGGTGAAATGGTTAGTAAAATATAATATGAAAGCTATGTGGTAGAGCAGGAGATGGGTGGTGCAGGTAGCACCTCCATACCTGTAAGTGGGGAGCAAGGGCAGCTGGGGCACAGCCTGGGCTGGTGCTCTCAGGCCTTAAATTGCTCTGGGACCTGCCTGAGCTGTGGGAAACACTTCAAATAAGAAGGAAAATAATAATAATATGTTTTAGGGAAAGAGGTTCATGCTAAAAATGGACTATGTCCTGGCCCTGCAGCAGGGCAGGGTAGGGCAGTGATAAGGCAGAGAGTAAAGGCTGGCAGGCTCCTTTGATACTTCGTGAGATAGAGACATCAGGGGGTCCAAGGGGATTTTAAAGATTTAGTTTTGTCTTGTCACATGTCAGACAGGTATCCAAATACTACTTAAATTTCTCTTTTGAATCTTATGGTCCACATAGAAGAGTAAAATGACTGATAAAAGAATGCTGAAAGCTACAGCTGTGTTTTTGATTGCTCCCTTCTCAAGAACCTCTCAGCATTACTTACAACTCAGTTCATCCTCTTCATTATATTCAGAAATGTTTCACAATATTTTGTTTTTTAAGGAGACTGAAAAGACCCCGTTGTGGTTCAGACAGGTGTACATTAGTACTGAATGATTTGATTTAGATTGACAATTTGAGATGCTTCAGTTGAATGTCAGCTGTCTGAAACAAAATTATTCATTTACATTTTTTAAGAAAAAAATGGCAAAAATCAAGCTATGGAAGTTTTCTTTACCTAGAAACTTTACAAATAGCTCTGCTTTCACGAGTTTTAGGGGTTCATGTCTAAGGTTGGGTCAGCTTTAATCTAAGTCTGTATGTTGAAGATATCGTGGGCTTCTGCCAGGGAACCAAGAAATTGATATGTTTAAATCTGTACAAAAAAAAGAAAGGAAAATAATTTAAAAAACAAGAGGGAATATTTCATCTTGGAGAGCTGCTGGATCTGGCTGGTTGCAGAGGACGGGAGTCTGGAGCTGAAAGCAGGGGCAGAGCAGGATTGCTGCAGAGATCTGGATTGGTGTGGGGTCAGATTTAAACTGTGTGCTCAGCTGGGAATGGGATGGAGGGCACAGGAGGGGAGTAAGAGGTTCTAGGTTCACATCACCTGTGACATGTGATGGTACAGAGATGCCGTCTCACCTGTGTGTTGGTGCCCAGGTCTTGCTGGGCCAGCTCTCAAAAAGAAAATAGCTGTGCCTAGAAAAGGAGAGGATAAAAATTGACTCATGTTGAAGCTGAAGTTTTAATCTTTTTGAGGTGCTGGATGTAAAACTAATAAAAAAATATGAGTTTTCAGCTTAATTTAAAGACAAGCCTCATCATAAACACTTGTCCTGCCTCGTAAAGGTAAGGCAGGTGATTCATTCTCATACGCAGATGCACCAGCAAGGCTGGAAGTATAATGCAGTAGATGGTGGGTAATGATGCTTTAAGGGAGCAAATATAACATTCTTGAATTTTTCACAGCTTTCCTTTTTTGTTCTTTGTGGAAAACAATTAGACCTGCAAAGCATTGCGATGAGGCTCTGGGGTAAAGCGACATATCAAATGCCCTTTCTCATGGGGAGGTTAAAGCCTGGTGGGTAAACTTTTAAATAAACAGAAGATTTATTCACAGTAGTCGGGTGCCTTTCTTCCAAACTGAAGGCATCCTTTTAATAAAAATTATCCAGTTTCCCCTTTCCCCGTGGGCTCTGAGGGTGTGTGTCCGCAGGGGCGAGTGCGGGGATCGCGTTCCCGCTGGCTTTGGATGCCTCACAAGTCTTTCTGTGTGTGCCTTAATAGCCTTCCGAGGGAACTGAAGTCTCATTTTGTGCAACTCTCAATTTAAATCCAGGTCACAGAGATGTTAAATAGCAAATGACACATTTACTGTGCCACCCAGCTGCCTTCTGTAATGCAGCAGGAATGCTCTCTGAGCAGGGACAGTATGCCAATATTAACTTACATACAGGTTGTTTTGTTGTGGATGCTAATGCTGAAAAATAAGGGAAAGAAAAAAAAAGAAAGGGATGTTGCTCACATTTAAATAGCTACTTATTCCCTTTGCACCTTATCTCCTGGAGTGCTAATGCACTTCCCTGACTGTAGAATTCCTAAAACATTAATTCTTTTTGGTTCAGGCTTTTACATTTATGTTTATTATACCAAAAAAAACCATTCTGGTTTCCAGACCACCAGAAATCAAGATGATACTGTCAATATGCTATTCTAACTCCTGTGCTTAGTTAGAAACCCGAATTACCTTTTCGGTTTATGATCCTGCCTGTAATATTCTCCTTTTGTAAAGGCACATACTTTATTTCTCCAGGAGGAAAGCAGTTTGACAGAGGCTGCTGCATTATTGCAGCCTTACAAGCAAATAATGAAGTTGGACACCTGCATTCTGTACAAAAAGGCTTTTATCAGGCAGATGGAGAATATACTCCAGGGTGTCAAAAAGGCTCATCATGAGATAGAAAATATGGGGGTATTGGGGTATTCGCTACGCAGATGTCCTTTCTGCAATACTATTGCAAAATACATACCCAAACAGCAGCTAAATTGACTTTTGACCAATAGATGGAGACAAAAAGTGGTTTTCTTTATTAATTGTTTTGTTTGGTGGTTTTTGTTTGTTTTGGGGGTTGTTTTGGTTTTGGTTTTTTTTCCCATAATGAATATTATCAGATGAGGGATTTAGCTCTGGTGATGCTTTCTCAGGCTCCATGACTTGTTTCCCTGAGTTCATGATGCTTTGAAACAGCTTTTGGAGTTCAGGACTTCAGGTTTACTTCAGTTCTTTTTAACCTCATACAGACTTCAAGTATGGCAATTGCCATCCTACTAAACATCAGGACATCTACTTTGCAGACCCCAAGACCTACAGCAACTCCTCAAGGCAGGTCCTGCAACTGCCCTCCAGAATACTTTGGAGTACACCAGGGTCACTGTCACCGACCCCAGGAGTGTGGACAGAAAGCTGGAGTGACCTGGGGCAAGCAGATGCTGGAGCAAACAGCACCCGTCTTCAGCTTTTGTTAAGTGGGGTTTTACAGCACCACAAATTTGCTGGGAATTTCACAGGTGTTTATTCCTAACTATGGAGCAGCTCAGCCAGCAAATCCAAGAACTTGCTTTACTTTACGCCTTAAGGCATTTCCATGGTGTGATGTGTTTTATTCAGGCAGATTTGAACCCCTGGCACAGGTTGCCCAGAAGGATGGTGGATGCCTCATGCCTGGAAAGGTTCAAGGAAAGGTTGGATGGGGCTTTGAGCAACTTGGTCTAGTGAAAGCTGTCCCTGCCCATGCTTTTTTTTCTGCTCATGTGCCAGTGGTTTTAATGTAAAAGTCAATCTCATATTGCAGCTACCCTTTTCTGAATCCCTCTGCCTTCTAGGACTGAGTTACCCAATGTCTAAATTAGAACTTTCTTTTCCAGTCACCAGTTGCATGGGTTAACCTCTTCTTTCTTAGGTGTTCTAATTGCCACATTTAACATGCACACATTCATTCTTATATCCTTATTCAGCACTGAAACTGTTGTCTTATAAACCTAATGTAGATAATTGCATGCTTAGAAAAAAAAACCAACACATAAAAAACCCATAAACCCCAGTACTGTTGTGCCATCTGTTGATTATGTTTTGCTGAGCTGTAGTGAATCAGTACGTATTTCTGATCCTTGAATCTAAACATAATTTCAGTTTAGCTCTGATTTCCTCAAACCACAAACTACTGCGTTTAATTTATAAATTGCTTCTTATGTATTCTGCTCATGGCTGGTGAATATAATTAACATTTTCTTGCAAAAAACCTGTACCTATAAATATCAAGGCCGTGGCACACATTATTAATTAAAAAATGATTGGGGGTTGTTGGTTTTGCAAATATATAAATAGCTTTTCAAAAACATGTCATCAGTGTTCACCTCCCCTTTCTAATAAGTACAAATATATTTATTTTATGTTTATTAGGAAGGAGATGTGAGAATACTGCAGCAGTATTCAAGTATTGCAGCAGGACCAAATTAATGAGACCTGGAATCACTGCTCACTACTAAACAAGCCTTCCCCTGCACACAGTTGAATTCAGTCCTGTGTGTAAGAAGATACATTAAAATATAATTTCTAACCTAGGATCAAGGCAATCTGGCATCTCTATCTTTTCACTATTAATTACTTCACCACACAAGCCATTCTGGATTTCACACAATCTCTAGTCTGTTCACAGGTTGGAAAATAAACCAATCCACTGCAATAAATTTGAGAAAGTAAACGCAAAAAAACCCAAAACCTGCGCAAAATGGGCTATAGTCTGACCCCTTGGACTGACTTGTTAAAACCCCCCTCTGCCTGTGGTGCAGGTCAGCTGTCAGTCCTGCTCCTGCTCTCTATCTGCTCCTGGGTTCTTTGGGGTTTTTTTTGGGATTGCCTTCTTGTCCTTTTTTTCCAAGGCTTAGATCCTAGTACCTATAGGAATTCCCTGGGCAGCTGATAGGGGAAGTTTGCCCTCCTACAGCTCATCTTTTCATAATTAAATAAGCACAGGAGATTTAAACAGAGAGGCACAATTCTGAACTTATCAAACAAGCAACAGAAGTCCCTTAAACACAACTAGGTTTTTAATCACCCACATACTATTGATCTTCTCAAGCTTCAGTGATGGTGCAGCAGAGCAGCAGCATGTTATTCTGCTGGGTAGGATGTAAATTTGAGAGGATGAAGCATTTTCGAGTGTCTGTCTCTTTTTCCTGGAGCTGCATTTTCCTCTTTTCTCCCTAGCAAGGATTTCTGATGGATTTTCTTATTTTCTTGGCTAGATGGCAGATCCTTGAAACCTTTCTTTTCTGGCATGCACAAACAAGGCTTTTCTTCAACATGAAATATTCATAGAATAAAACGCTTACAAAGATGTTAAAGGACATAGAGCATTTAGTCTTGGTCCCAACCTTTCCAGTTTCATTTAACCCCATAAGGGTGGAATTCTGCTGGAATTCTGCCATAGAGCTGTGAGTCAGAAATAAGGTTATGAATTTCAAAATTGCTGTTCATAGTTTAGCCCCAAGGGCTAAAACCCTAAATAAAAGGTTTATGTAAAAATAACTGCTTGGCTTGAGCAATGTGTGGTTTTAGCTTGTTTTCTAATGCACCCAGCACCCAATTTTCCATGTATTATCATGCCAAACTAAATTTGGCCATGAACAAGCCCAGATCAACCGGGGATTTGATTAGGACAAGAAAATTAATTGTTACTGGGATTTAGAGTTGATTTGAACCCGCTAAGGAGAGGGTAGCCCTATATTTCACCTTGATTAAAGAAAAAAATGCCAGGTATTATACAATTACAGCAAAAGTGACATTATGATTTATTGTGTCAAACCTTTTCTTTCTTCTTGCAGCACCACAAAGGTCACTGACAAAACAAGTCTGCTGCATAAGATCGAGAAAGAAACTTGTAGTGTGAATAAAAGCCAGGAATGTCATTTTTAATTTTCAATGTCCCTGCTTTTGTGGCAGGGAGCCAGACCTTAACATTTCACTTGCTTTTAGAAAAATTATGTTCAATGCTTTTTTCAGAGGAGTCCAACTGAACTCCCTGGAGAGCTGGAGTCAGGCTGGAGGTGTAGTCTGGGGGATGTTAGAAAAAATATATGCAAACTTTTTTTTTTTTTATTGAGATGACCTGGTCTGATGGGATTCCTAGTGATTATTTTATCAAAGCTCTTTGATGTCAAAAGGGAGAAAGAAGTTGTTTAGAAAAACTTGCAGTGGCACATCTTGGCACTGCCCTGCACTGTCATGGAAATTGTTTCTAATTCTTCCAGCTCATCATACAACTGGAAAGCAGGAAGAAAACCAGACACCTGGGCTGAAATATTTTGTAAAACAATGTTATTTATAAATTAAGAGTATTAATTGCAGAGAAAATGAATGGCAAACATCCAGCAGTCATATTTGTGCATGTTGAGTTTCTTCTGAACTGAATTGCTCAGTTCTTAACACTATTAGTAGTGTGATTTTAATACAATCTTAGTGACAGGGAATTACAGAAGACTTTTGATTCTTAAATAAGTATCTCCCTTTGATTACTTTTGTACATTTCTAATGGCAAACATGATTACCTTTAATGTGGCAACGCTCTCTTTGGGATGGAGGGCAGCTCAATTTTCATGCCTCTTTTTTCCAGGCTTCCAAAGTGTTTTATAAAGCAGCATCTTTCCATGTCAGACACTGAAGCATGGTAAGCACATGCACCAAAGATCACAGAGGTTAATAGTGATTTTTCAGCTGACTACAGTGATCTTTGATGTGCTTGGCAATATTTAACTAGGTCTTCACACGCTGCTATTCCTGCAGGTTGGGTTCAGGACGTGCAATGCAGAACGACTGAAACGAGTCAAATAAACCGATTGTTCTATTAAAACAAGCAATCAGTAAAGGGCTAGAAAATCCCATTCTGGCAAGAAAACACTCTAGCTTTGTTCTTTGCTGTTATGATGTTATGAAGAGCCTTCAGCAGGGCTTTACATTTGTGTTATGTGAATGTTTATCTCCAGAACTCTACCCATGTAGTGTATAATTTGAAATACTATCCATGCTCTTTTCTTGCACGTTCTTTGCTTTGCCTCTCAGGGTCTTTTTTTTTTTTCCCTTTTTTTTTACAGGTGGTCTCCATTTCATACAGGCTTATGTGATTCAGATAAATTAAAACAAGCAGACAGTTATTTCATTTTATATGGCATATTCTACTTTACACAGATTGCCTGTGGTACACAAATCTGTTACTCATGGTAACAAGTTCCTGTGTCCACGACTTTAATCTGTTTTTTAAAAAGTGGTTTTAAACCACAGTAAAAATGATTTATGAGTTTACAGTGTCTTTCCACTAGTTTAGCTAAATTAATTTAAAATCATGCTAAGTCAAATTACAGCTTGGTGTAGATAAGGCCTTATTCTTTCCCTATCTTTCTCTTTCACGTCTGCCTTGTTCTTATAATCTCTTATGACTATGTATATTGCAGGACATATTTTGGTATAATTTAACAACAAGAACTTTTGAGCTCTTTCCCCTGCAGCTGCAGGAGATGGCCAGGCTTGTGAAAGAAGATAGTTACAGCTCACTGTTGTAAAAATAGTACTTATTACAGTACCTAAAGCTCATGGAAACTAACCACATGCCCAGTCAGCTAGGAAATGTCTCAGTCTCTGAAATCCAAAACACAGTGATTTAATTTTTGTTCATATTTTGGTAACTGGCAGAAACCTGACTGACTTCAGTAATACAGCATTTGGGAAGGAAAATAGGTTGACTCTACAATAATATTTCTGCAAGGCTCTCATGATCTGTGGATGGAAACTTGATATACAAAGTTCACACTTCTGGGGATATTTGCACATATAGTTTATCTAGCTGGTGCACGTGTGATGGGAAGAATGTGCCTGTGGGGCAGAAAATTATTGAATTCCTCCTTATAGTGAAAATAAACTGAGGGATATGAAATCATTGTCAATTGAACTTGACCAGTTTCTAGTTAAGCAGATTAAAAATAGGTAATCATGGAAGAAATATTTACATATAGTGATATCAGTGCTGAAGAGGGCTGATGGCACCACTTTCCATCTCCTTCTGTGCAAGTCCTTGTTCTTTGGCCTGGCTTGGCCTTTAATCATGCTGCTTTCCCACCTCTGGAGGACAGGGTGGAGCAGAAGGCCAAGAGTGGCCTCACAGAATATATAAAGTGCATTTTTGGGTTCAAAAGTGCTGAGAAAAGAGGCTTTCATTTAGTTCAGTCAGAAGTGCCAAGGATGGGCTCTGCCTCCAGCTGGGCTCTCGTTACAGGAGATACCTGAGAGGTACTGTACCGTATGTGGGTATGGGTGAGTGAAAGTAGGCAATGGCATGGATTATGTAGGAAAAGTGGGAGTAACTTGTCATGGAAGTTTGTATAGGTAAGATTGGGAATCTTGCCTTACATTAATTTTGTGGTATCAGTGATTAGCATCCCTGGATTAGCAGCCCTGTACTCTTTCTAAGCTTCTAAAACCAGGCAGTGATTCCCCTAACAAAAATGATTACAGCAGTAGTACCCTGAATTTCCTCCTGGATTCAAACACTACTCAAATAAATACTGAGGAAAAAGAATTAAAAAAAAAATAGTGAAAATGTGACTCTTTCCCAGGGAAAAAAAAAACACAAACCCGAAACTTATCAAAACTTCTTAAGCAGTGCTTCAACTGCAGACTGTTTCAGTAGGACTCAGTATAAGACTAACCTAAATGTCAGTATCTACGTGCAGCCCATGTGTCTCATCTGCTGTGCCCACAGAGACTTGATCGATGAAGCCAGTGAGCCCTGGGGAGTGGCTGGGTCTTGCTCCCATCGTCTTGCTCTGCAAATTCCTCTGCCTCCACACGCTGGATCTCCAGTGGAGACGGATTTTAGGCATCTGGCTCATCTACAGGCATATGCATACTGACATAGAAATGGAATGTTCTTGTACTGCAGCTCTCTCGCCATGACCTCAGCCAGCCAAGCTATTCTGGAGCTTATAAACTTTTAACTCCGTCTTAATGAAGTTGAGCTGGTAGAAAGTCCCATATAAATAATTTAATAATATGTCTGAATGAAATGGCTGCTATCTAACTAGTAGAAATAACAGAAGTGATTAAATTAAATTCAATATACACATTAGCCACTGAACTACACAGCCATTAAAAAAAAAAAAAAAAAAAGAAGACTGTGGTCTAAAGAGTTGTCTCTTTTCCTCCCACAGCTTTATAATTATATCTTCAGGGAAATGCCACAGCTCAGCATTTAACGATCTGCCATCAGAGACATTTATGAGGAGATTTTCAGGGAAGGAGAGAGTTGATGGTGTCTTTTGTACCAAAAAAAGCAGTCATTGAATAGTCTGGCAATCATCTGCTGAGAGGAGCATTGATCCATATATTTGCATATCATGCGAAGGTAATAATTCTAAGATTTTCCCCCCAAGAAAATCCTAACAAGGTCATGATCTCCCAGGAAATATTTGGAAAATAGAGCATAAATCTTGGGCAATGTCAATCTGTCATTGCCCTGCAGCAGATTTGTATGGTTTGAAAGAACACAGCTGGTCAGTTTGGTGACACTGACTGTTTTCCATGAGGGATGGCTCTGGCAAAACCCAGCCCTTTTTGAACCCTGAAGCACTGGGTATACTGGAAAAGGGGGAGACATTTGCAGTGTTGGAAGCAGTGGAATGAAGTATTCGTGCAGGATTAACAGATGGCACAGAGTAAACAAATGGAAAAATTAGCAAAATACTTTTCCTAGTGCCAGACTGTAAATCAAATTGAAATATCCTGTGTAGCTGGAGGTGGTGCAGATATGGAGATATTACTGTTACTTTGGAGGTGAAAAGTAAGAAGTTGGATGAAAACTAATCTGTTAAAGGCTAAGCACGAGGAACTTCTGACTTAAACACATATATAATTTCCCAAATGGACAAGGAAAAGTCCAGGTTGTGGCTGTCAAGTATTTCTTAGACATTTCAAAACTTGGCTTTCGTAGCTGCTGGTCTCTTTGAGCAGATTAGATTGTGCTAATGGATTCTGAGATTCAGGAAAAGATCAAGTACCCTTAAGAAGAAAAAGGCAAACTTAAACAGACCTGTGAGTGCATTTATTTGACTCACTGAGATGTTCAATAAGAGTTGATGAAGTCTCTTATATTAAGTTGCATGCACTCCTAATCTAGTGAGACAGGGATTTCCAAGATGATATTGTCAGATTCCAGGTGAGGTGGTAACAACATCCACTGCTTTGTCATTTGTAGTGGCTGTTTATCACCCACATTTTCCCCAGCATAGGCGGTCACACACATAACTCACAATCATTTCTACTTACAGCAAAAGTCACAGCACTCTGTACTATTACATTTTATCCATTTTTAAGGTGGTAGCTGCTACTGACCTCATTCATGGACTTGAACCTCACAAAATAGCTCAGCTGTTTATGTGAGAGTGACCATAATATGCACTTTCTTTTGGGCATCCTCTGCTGCAGCCCATGAGCAGGAGAGTCCCTCATCACTGCTGGGATTTTGCAAAGCAGGAAGTACCAAAAAAAGCTGGTTTAATTTCAAGCTCCATTAGACACAATGTTTGCCAAATGGAAGAAGACCAAATTGGTTGGAAATCTTGTCCTGAGACCTCTATGTTGGTATTAAAAATCAGAAGGAGTAGGTAGTAATAAACAGAAATCACATAATATATCATCTGAATCACTTCCTTTAAATCACTCTGAGTCTCTTAATTTTTATTTTTTTTTCCCTTGTAGAAATGTAAAGTACTTACTCTGGGACTATTGATTACAGAGCTGTAGTATCACCCTGGGTTTTCCAGTAAAAGATTGTTGAGATCAGTGTTTGAAAGACGTAAAGACAATTAGACCATGTATAAATTTATATATATATATTTATGTGTGTGTGTGCGCACATACATGAATTTTCCTTCATTTTTCTTTACCCCTCTTTTAAAATGCTGAAAATGCATGCATGGCACTATATGATGTGAACACTGCAATTAGAGGAAGGGAATAGTATAATTAATAAACAGTAAAGCTGATTTTAATCCAATCTATTATTTTTGCCATAAGTTTTAAGTGGGAAGATTTATTCCTCCCTCTGCATACTGAAGTGCTTGTCTTCATGCAGAGCTTTTCCCCCAGGAAGCTCTATGTTCAAGTCTCATCAGATACACTGTCGTTGCGATGTTGATGTGTTATTCATCCTGCAAATGGATTCTCACAGATGCTGGGGGTGATGGGCTCCTGCCCAGCAGTTGAGAGCTGGGGCCTGTTGAGTAGATTGAATGGTGTTTTACAATTTTGGATGTATATCTAAATGATGAAGTCATACTCAAGTTTTGAAGGTCCACCAAAAGTCAGCTGCTTGTTTTACATCCAGCTCGAGTGTCTGTAGGGTAAGTTGTGGTTGTCAGCAGCTGGACATGAGCCAAAGTGTGTGCCCAGGTGGTCAAGAGGTATCCTGGCCTGTATCAGCAATAGTGTGGCCAGCAGGACCAGGGACGTGATTGCCCCTCTGCACTGGGCACTGCTGAGGTCACAGCTGGAATTCTTTGTTCAGTTCTCAGCCCCTCACTACACAAAAGACATTGAGAAGCAGGAGTGTGACCAGAGAAGAGCAATAGAGCTGGGCAAGGGTCTGGAGCATCTGGAAGTCTGATGAGGAGCAGCTGAGGGAGCGGGGGGGGCTCAGCCTGGAGGAAAGGAGCCTCAGAAGGGACCTTCTCACTCTTTACAAGTACCTGAAAGGAGGTTGGAGCCAGGTGGGCTCGGTCTTTTCCTCCAGGTAACAAGGGATAGGACGAGAGGACATGTCCTCAAGTTGTGCCAGGGGAGGTTCAGGTTGGATATTAGGAAAAATTTCTTCACTGAAAGGCTTTCAAGTGCTGGAATGGGCTTCCCAGGGAAGTGGTGGAGTCATCATCCCTGGAGGTATGTAAAAGATGTGTAGATGTGGCACATGGGGACATGGTTTAGTGATAGGCTTGGCAATGCTGGGGGTATGGTTGGACTTGATGGTCTTAGATGGCTTTTCCAACCTAAAAGATTCTGTGGTTCTGTTTCAGTAATTAATGTAAGAAATATCTCTAATTAGAAGCAGGCCAAGCCTCTGATCTGATGTATTGGTTCAATTGATCCAGCAGCTGGAATGATTGACACACAGGTGTTTGAACCCCTCCCTGCAGGTTGGGCTGTCACTGCTGGCAGTGGCACATGCCCCAGTGCCACTTGTAGGTCTGCCAGGGCCCGGGAGTAGCTGTCGGGTGTCTGAACTGCACATCTCTATTCTTCATTTTTAAAAATTTTCCCCTCGAGAGCTATTACCAGAATTGCCAGCAGAAGGTAGTGTGAAATATTAAAGCTATCCTTTGTTTGGAAAATAGGGACCCTGGGGAGGCAATAGAGATGCAGGATCTCAAGTCACATCCCTCGATATGAGGGGCGGGAAGGGAGGGGGGCTCAGACTGGAAGTGTTGCCACAGGTGAGGCAGACAAGACGAGCAGGAGAGTTAAACTGATTCAATGGAAGCAATTCAGGCTGAATCCAATTTAAAATGGATATATATTTCTGTGCTTGTTTGTTAGGAAAGATGGAATCAGTTCCCAAAGCCCCCCGTGGGGGCTGCGCCGGCCGCCCACGCGCGGTGTTGATATGCAGTGCCAGCAGCAGGCTCCTGCATCCCAGAGCGCTGGGGAGTGAATGTCAGCTCGTTTAATCTTTGTCAGCGTGGTCCTCCCTCACTTCATCCTCTGAAAAGAAAGTTTTAAAGGATGCATTTAGAGAAGTGTTTTCAGGATTCACTGGAGGAACTGTGCTCCTGGGTGTCTCCTGGCTTTAGTTTAACCCATGACTTTCCAGGCAGGTGATTTACGGCACTTCCAGCACCAGAGCTGGAGCATTTAGTTCTTGTTGAAGCTGGTAATACAGTGATTGCTCTATAACTCAGGAGGGAAATAGCTGTGTACGTGTGCTGGGCACTGTTTAAAAAGTCAGTGTTTACCAGGAGGTAGGAAATCCTATAGGGATTGCTGTAGCTGGAGCCAGATCCATCCTTGTCTGTCACTCAGATTTTATATATACATGTTTGTGTCCGTGTATGTGTGTATATGCATTCTAGTATATCTGTCTATCTGTCTATCTATCTGTCTGTCTGTCTATCTACCTCTACATGTATATCCAGGTTAGTAAGGAAAGAAATTGATATGGTCTCATACAGAGAACTTTAAAATAAAGTGTTTTCCTGTCTGAGTTTGCCACAAAACAAGCAATTCTCACCGCTTCAGTGCCTGACTTTTTTTTACTGGTCGTTTTGAGAACGTGCCGAATATATTGGCATATTTGCATTCATGCAAATCCTTTGGATGCTGCAGAATGACAAGAGACTTTTACAGCCGGGAAAGAGCAGCTCGTATAGCCTTTCCTACAGAAGCCTCCTCTCCCATACCAGCGATTCCTACTTCCCAGGGAGCGGAAGACAGCACACACTGCTCGGCTTTATTGCAAGGCACTGCACCAGCTGAAGAATTGGATCCACTCATTCAGGACAAGTAAGCAAATTCAGCTGGCTGATGAAAGGAAGCCTAGACAACGGTGTTCAAACACTCGCTCCCATTTCCTCCCCCCTCCCCAGATGTCTGGTTTCAGTTTTAAAACATAATAACATTTCATTAAGGAGTCATAGCAACCCCTCACTAATTTGTGAAGAGTACATCGTGAGCTACATTCTGTACTTATCAACATTTGAGCACTTTAGATCTTGTTTCATCTCATTAGTGGATGTTTATGGGACCTGAGGGTTTCAGCACTCTCTGACTCATTAGTCAGCCTGTGGTGGTGCAGGTTATATACTACAGGAAACAATTTCCCAGCCTTTAAAATGCTCACACAACCTTCAACACAAGTTCAGACAGAAGTACTTTCTCACATTAAACAGTCAGAAAGGAATGTGCAAAGGTGTGTTGTTTTTCTTTAAAAGACACCACTTACTAGAACAGTGTGCATATCAAAGTCGCGCTGTGCTCGGTCGCAGACAGCTGCACCACCACAGAGATGTAATTTCAAAGAGCTGGATATTTAGATTGCTGGTTCTGGAAAATTTAGCCACAGGATGGCATTTACAGGAAACACCAAACCAGAAGAATGTGTTGTGTTGGAAATTGCTTGGTGTTAACATCAGAAAGAGTAGGAATTCTCTTTTTCCTCTCGTTTACTGGACCGAAGTATTTTTTCCCCAAATACTGCAGTTAACTTTGGTTCATGCAGGATATAATTTGTATGAAAAGAAATGTTCTATTTCCTCCACTAAATTTATTAAGCAGTGCACCATTTAGTAAACTGTCAGTAGCATCTGTTGGAGAAAGGCAAATCAAATACTGATGCAGAAGGAGGTAGTTTGTCCAGATTACTGATATGTAGTTTCACATACTATGAAAGAATTCCTTGGGTGCATAATTTATTAGGAAATAATGCACCAATCTGCTTTTTGTGGCTTTGTTTCTAATAATGTTTTTCTTCCCCATCACAATGTACAATTTTCTCCAAAATTCACTAACAAATAGGAAAAACAAATACAAGTGTGAATTAACAGTGTGATGTAAATGACAAGAGCAGGAATGGCATCTTAAATTTGTTTACAATATGCTGCAAGTCAAAGCATAGGAAACTGCTTTATTAATGAGCAGCTAATAGTCATGTTAATTAGGAAATCACAGAAAAAAAATGTGCCTCTTGCGTGATAATTGCCTTATTAACACTGCATAGACTGTATCCATTTTTCAAGGATTATTGTGAAAGTCAGATTCACTTGTGTTTTTGCAAAGATGGTAGAGATTTGCTCTGTTGTAGGTGGAGCCCTGGTGCTGTCACTGGGGGAAGATAACTGGTAGGGTCCTTAAAAATCTCTGCCTGAATGGAAATGTGATGAAGATCAGTATCAGATCTTATCTGAATAAATATTTCTGAATGTTACAGTTGCTACCTGGCAAACTGTGCTTATGGAATAATAACTTTACAAATTGGAAATCTCTGGCCTCATTCATCAAGTGCACCTACACGAACACTGCATGAGTTTGCTGCCAAACCTTTATGCGTGAATCGCTGGGCACGTCGTGGTTTTGATGGCAAATGTAAAACTGAGGGCTTGTTGAGGGGACTTGGATTTGAAAGAAAAAAGGCAATATTTGATTTCAAAAGGTGAAGTGCAGATAAGAAGCAGCAGCAGTGCTTTTCTTCCACGCCAACAACGAAACCGAACAGTTTGTAGAACAGCAAGTTGTTAAGCAACAACACATCATCCTCCAAGAGCCCCCTGCTGCCGGAGATGTCAGAGGACACAGCAGCACAGCCAAAACCCTCTCATGTGACGCCGAGGCTGTCAAGGATGTGGCAGAGGATGTGCTGCAACTCTGGCATTGGGGCAGCTTCAGCACGTGCTGCGCCTGCAGCTCTGCCCTCACTCACACGGATCCAAGGTAATTTGCGGTCCCCGAATGTTTACAGGAGGATGGGACCACTGCACTTAGTCCATGTTACAGCATTTTTAGCAATTAGTTCAAGATGACACCTGTAATTGTGGTGTGAGGACCCTGCTAATTGAAGCCAGACCAGCTCAGTACCTGTGCGCCCGCTGGAGTGGCCATGCTTGAGAACCAGGTGGCACTTGAGAAAACCTTCAGCCTCTTGTGACTGTTTCGTTTTATCCATGTTTCTTGATTCGTTTCTTCAGCTGCACTAACACAAGGGTAAAAGCTGTGTTCGTAGAGCTGTCTGGCAGCACAGCTTTCCAAGCTTGTTTGGTGGGGTTTTTTTAATGTTACTTGAAGCAAAGTGCTTCCTTTTCTGCCGTGCAGAACTGGTGTCTCTGTAGCAGAGCGGCAGCATCCACATACACCTGGGCTCGTGCCATTGCTGTAGCATTCTTGTAAAGGTATCCAGGTAGTGGGTGTCAGAACAGTTTGAGAGATCCATGAGGAATCTTCTCATGTGGAAGCTGAAGGCTGGAGTTCTCTGGCAGGATTCAGGATAAAAGTGATTTTTTTTTTTCCATGATCAAGAGGCAAGCTCAATAGGAACAGTTGTAGCTCTGCCTGGAAGGAAAGTGTCCTCTTTCGGTGGGCTTTCAGCTTGATGGAGGGCCATAATGAATCGAGGGAATGAGGGAAAGGACTAGCATTTTAGGGAAGGTTTTGTGCACCTTTTTATCTTTAGACCTTTGCTGGGGGTTGCCATAGATTGTCCTGGCTGTACTTCCTTCCAGAACAGGACAATTCTGTCAGTCTGACTTCATGGCCTGATTTAACATTGTTTAGGTGATCAACCCCAAAGAATCAAGGGAAGGTGCTTTTCTCTTATGTTTTTAGGGGCAAGATGATTTGCTGCAAGGTCATGGGGGACTTAAAGGGACCAAATATTAAGTTCTCTCTTAAGTCTGTATATCTTTTGTCGGGTATTTTCAGTAGTACAGAGCAAGTTAGTAGAGTTACTTTAGGTTTTTTCTCTCTGTAACTTCTGGAGAACAGGAGGTCATGAAGGCCCTGGAATCGCTGCTTTTAAAGGCTGTTTTGAGGACTTTCTTTGTCCAGTACTGGGTGTGGGTGGAGTGTTTAGCCCTGGGCATCAGCCACTGATTTTTGCTCTTCCTGTTGGCAAGGTGTGTCACCTGATGACTCAACAGGGATTTTCTCTCTTTATCTGTGCTGGCTTCCTTCTGTTCCCAAAATCATACCTCTCCTTCCCACTGTCCTTTCCCTATGTTTCTCCTCTTGCTCTGTCCCTGGTGCGTACCCTATGGAGTTCAGGATGGGTCTGAAGGGCTTTCCAGGGGCTGAGGAGATGTTGCCAACAAACGCCTGGAGGATCATACTAGGAATGTGCAGGATGTGCCCCAGATCTGCCATGCTGGTGGCTGCTGGGAGGACAGGTGAGGTGTCCAGGTGGGAGAAGCCAACGGGCCATGCTGGTAGTCAGCACTATCTCCCCTCCACAGAGAATCCGACTGCTAAGAGTTCTGCTAGGAAAGATCCATCACTCCTTCAAAAGTACTAACAAAAAAATATTCTTGTGGGTAAACTTGCTGCAGATTTCCACACTAAAAGCATGACTTCTTATCTAAAACCACATCTAAATGTGGTTTTGCAAAGTCTGCCTTCTAAGGAAGCATTTGGCCTTGGCCGTGGTCCATCCAGTGGAGCATCCTGGCTGCAGTCTTGGATTTGATTAAGTAGATTACTTACATCTTCTTCACTCTACAGTGATACATCTGGACACCAGCTCAGCAGACACTGAAGTGTTTCATTAGAGTCAGAGACATGTAAAAATGTATTGCTGAACTGCTGTAGACAATGCTCTTTGGTGAGCTGGAAAATGAAGAAGAAGCAGGAGTTGCCGCAGGGGTCTGATTCGCTGTTCCACTATGAATCAGCTGAAATCACAGGGGCCACAGAGATGTCACACTGGGGCGACACGTTGCTGAAACAGGTCCTTGTGCTTGGAAACACAGGCGCTGCGTTTTCCAGTTGCTTTATGATTTTACCACGTCGATGCTGAGCAAGGGGAATGGGCGCAGATCTCATTTCCTGTTGTTATCAATAATGGTGACAGTTCATAACTCCCCAGTGGGTTAGATAATGTTTTTTGTTCATTTTTTACTTTTATATAAATGAACAAAAAGAACAGGCAATAAGCACATGGCAGGCAAGAGCATCCTGATGCTCATCACGTGCAAAATTTATACAGTGACTGCAGTAGTGAAAACAAGGGAATATTCCCATTTAAATCCACTCTTTACTTTGATCTGGCTCACCTACACGGCAAACAATATTTCATCTAGCTATGAGGTAGATGTCACCTTTTATAAAGATATGAGGAAAACCAGTAATTGTTCCAGTCAACGATGACATTTGTCAGATCCCATTTAGTGAACTCAATCTCTTTACTTGTTCAAAGTGTTGTTTGTGAAATCCTTGATGTCTGACACATTGATTTGTCTGTGCAAAAAGCGGAAATACCTAACAATTGCCACAGAACAAAGTTTCCCAGTGGCTGTCCAAGCCACAGGTCCTTCTGGGGCACGTGGTAAGAGTTTCTTTAGCTGCAACCCAGAGGGTGCATGGAGGAGGATAGGGGAAGCCTCACCCTGCCACATCCATCTCAGGAACTGGGAACTACTACCAAGTACCCAAACAAAACCTTAGAGATTATACCTGCTTGCTTCTGCATCAGCTCCCATAAGCTCCCATAGTGCCCTATTTATGGAGAACATTGTTTATATAAGGCACTGGCTCTCTGGTTTAAAAAAAAAAAAAAAAAAGTTGGGATTTTGACTTAATAAAATAACTGACTCAATTGCTGTTTAATATCTCATTTCATGCCAAACAAAGTCCCCAAAGTCATATTGTGCTATTTATCTAAATAGCAAATAAAGGTTTTTCAGGTTTAAAGGTCTAGAAAGCAGGTATTAACTGATCTGAAAATACGTGTGCTTCATGCTCTGGTGTGAGGAAAATGTAGTCTTCGCAGTTTAATTTGATTGCTCTGTTCTACAAAGCAATGTTTCTTCTGCTTAGATAATTTTTTCCCTGTGAATGTTTAATCAGAGGATGAGATTTGACTCCTTTCAGTGTTTAGGGCACTAGTACCAGTCATGCTGTGCAATGTACATTTTACATGGTATTCTGCTTTCACAAAAAGCTAATGAACATGAGCATTTGGGATTCACTGGAAATGGTCTACTTAATGTGGTGCTTCTGTAGCAGATATAGTCCTTTTCCAAAAGTTACTGCTTCTCCAGTCCTTGCAGCTATTCCTGTCAGATACACCAGGGACCACTGGCAAGGACATGGAGTACACTGGCTTTTTTTAGTGCCAGAATGACTCTAATCGATCTTATTTATTCTTTTCACTAACATTCAACAGGAAGAAAAGCTCCAAATTCAGACTTGTAGCAGCAACTTCATTAAGACATGAATGAGGAATACAGAGAACTTCAGTGCCTGGGACACTTCTTAACAGACTTTTCAGAGTATTTCCATGTCAACAGGAGTCTAATCCTGATCTTTTTCGGAAGCCCACAATGACTTTTCTATTAAATGCACTGGCTCAGCATTGGCTGGTAATAAAGGAAGAGGGTGATTGTCCTTCATACTAAACCTTTCAGCCCAGATCATTGTAAAAGTGGTGTTAGTGTGATTAAGAAGATCTAGGCCAAGACTATTTAACTGCTTAATCTTAGAAATGAGATAGCACAGATTGCACTGTGAATGCCTGGGCTGCAAGATCAGCACAAGAGGTGCTTTTAAAAAATATATATGTGAAGTTGTCTTGCCTGCCCATGAAAAACACTGGATGAATGTATTTGTTCCACTTCTGCTATGAAGGCAGCAAGGATTGCCCATCCCTGAAAGTTCAGCAATTAAATGGCTACTGTACCCTACAAATGGAGCAGACAACAGCTGTTCCTCTGCCCCCTTGAACCAATCATTTGTGAAACCAGCACAGTTTTAGGTTGGAGACTTTGTTCACCCAGTCCCAATTTCCATCCACTTTGGATACCAAAGCTGTGTGCTGCCAGCTCCCTAATGAATCCCTTGTTCTTTAATGTATCAATCTTGATAATTCCTCTGTGAAGTTAGGAAAAGCACAGAAATTTTAATTGTGGCATTAAAAGCCACCTAGATCCTTGTACTGAAATCCAAAGGCACCTGTGAGATTTCTAAAAAATCTCATATCAGGAAATCTGACAGGGAACTGAATCTGCATCCTTTTCATTCCAGACTGCTGCTGTAATGATTCAAGCATCTTTTCCTCATCAGGGACAGCATATTTACCGTGCTATCCATCAGGGAGACGATTGCTCCTGGAAGATATGCCAAAATACCGCTTTTTTTTGATGTGTGAATGTTCACAGTCACCTGTATAAATAGCAGGAGGCTGCTGGAGAAAACTGTATTGATGCTTTTTGCCTTTGCTTCTGGGATTTAGTTTATTTGCCTTTCATGATCAGTGAGAATTTTGTAGAGCTGCTTCCCCAGAACAATGCCTGTGAGGAACAGGGGGGCAGTGGGTGAGCGCCGCGGCCCTGCGGGGCCGAGCTGTCAGTCGGAGCTGAGATCTGTCTGCAACTCTGAGCTTAATTTAAGAAATATTTGGTGTCTGCATCGGGTTTTATTTCTGGAGCCATACTTTCAGACAGGGGAGGGGCAGGGATGTGAGAAGAGTTATCGGTTATTGTTGCCCTGTACACTGCTGCACCAGAGCAGCAATAGATGCCAATAGATTTCCGGTGGATAATTCAATGGTAACTTTCTTCTGAGCACTGCAGCGTGGGAGCCTTTGAAAGAAAGAGGTTAAGAGACAAGTAAGTAGGACTGGAGTGCTATTATTACAGCTATTTTTCTTTACTTCTAATACATGTCATCCTCTTTTATTAGGATCTGACTGGTGAACCAGGAAAACTGATGCCACAGTGTACAAATGATACCTAGGCAAGGAAGGATCATTGATAAGTGGTCTGTAGGACACTGACCTTTCAGAAAAATTGAATAAAAATATACATGCCTTGGGACTTTCAGAACTAAAAGATCACCTGCATCCCCTCACTGTGCACAGAGAGCACAAGTACCTTTAGCAGTGACATGGAAAGCAAACCCACCACAATCCTCACTGTAACCTCCCAGCCAGGGAACGAGTCCATCAGGCATTATGCATCACTAAAATCACAGCTCTCGCCACACCAGGGAGCTGCAAAGAGAACTGAGAATACCAGAGATGTCAAATTTGAGTGAATGCTCTCCATATCCCACTTGTACAACTGTTATGCTCTCCGCACACTATTCAAATATCAATTAATTCATGTTTGCTGTTGTGTGTGATTTAACCATATATTAGGGATGCTTTGTTCACTTAGCAGCAATAACATGTCACTGCAAGATCTACTGAGAGATTGAGGAGGAAAGTCAATTTTTAAGTGCAGCCTTGTGAGCTTCCAGTGCTTCCCTACAAATTTGTACTGTACTTCTTCTAAATTCACACCCTCATCTTTCCCGGTTCTCCAGACCCATAGGCACCCAACCTTCCTGTTTCACGTACGAAGTTACAGTATTTGCCTTAAACATTAATTTTTCATAGGCTAGGGTTTGTAAATACCTTGCATTGTCTACTAAGTGGTTTACTGGATGTGAAACCCACATACTTTCCTCTTTGTCTCCATAAACAAGTTTTGTTCCCCCTGCTCTGCAGAGGCTGTTACTCTCAGCCTTCGAGGTCTCTGAACAAGGATATTTTGGCTGACGTGTCTTTTTGTGAGCTTTTGCTTGGCTACAACAAAGAGGTCTGGGGAAAAGACATCAGCCATCTAGTCTCAGCTTGCTACATCCCAGGTTTCTGTAAGATTTCTCTTTAGACTGGAATTTACAGCAATGGAGGTCCCCTAGATCAGGTGAACATAGCTTGGATAGAGGAGGTTTTGGTCATACTCGTCCCATTCTCTGAGGGAGACTCGGAGGAGCCTATGGCTGTCTGAACACAGGGCTGGAGCTGCCTGGTGGAGAAAATAATTTCCACAGGAAACAGCATTCCTCAAGAGACAGACAGAAATAAAAAAGTAATAATTGAAGCACTCTGAATCAGCCAAACATGGATTTTCTTCTTCTAATCCTGAGTATCATCAGGGAACGTAGCACACTGCCAGGTAACTTGCAGGTGCCTAATTTCCCCTTGATGTTTTTTCAATACTTTTTTACACATGTTATCCTCATTTGGATATTGAGAAAATAGGAATGAGGAGAGAAACAGGCCCAGTGTCACTTGTGAATTTGGCTACTCTCTGAGCTTTGTGTTATGTTGATAAAAAAATCAACCAACTGAAGGTGAATTTTCTTTTAAATGAATTAGGTTGGATTTAGTTTGATGTTCCACATCACAGAACTGCCAATCCTCCTTTCCTGAACCTGGAAGCTATTGGTCACATGGAAGTGAAGGCCTTGTATATAAGGGTGCTGGAAATTTTTCTTTTTGACCTTCAGCAGTTGTCCTTTGAGTAACACAGAAAAAAATTGCTGAGGACTTGGGAGTGACCAAGGTCTCTGCTGGGATCTCTAAAAGAGGGACCAGAACCTGATTTTGGGGACCTGTGTTTCTCTAAGCAGGGGCAGAAAGCCAGCAGGAGGTTAAGGGGAGCAGATAAGAGGTAGGGAAGGAAAAGAGAAGCCAAGAGGTTTGTTGTTAGATGAAGGTTGACTCAGCTGGGCTGTGATTTTTGGCTGAAGATGTGAAGATGTCACTGGAAATCTGACTTGATGCTTTGGCCTGCTGTTTACAGGTCATTCTGTGATTTTCTTGGCAAAAAAAAAATCCCTTCACTTCCAGATTACTAGTGAAAACAAAACAAAACAAAAGTTTTCTTCTACACAAAGCCTACCAATCAGGATGTTGGGTCAGTGAAAATTGCCTGGCAGCAAAGGTCTGGGGTAATGAAATTTTGTAAGGCATTGGCTCTTTAATAAACTGGAATTAGGAGCTGATTAAGGGAATTATCACCTTAGGAAGCAGCAGCAGAAGGTATTGACACCTACACATGTGATCCCTCCCCAGGCTCCTGCCACAGAGGAGGTCTGAGAGCACCTGAGCAGTTGCCTGGCTCCAGGTATGAAAACAAGTGTTCCAATTGTGTGGTAAAAAGGAAAGAGAGAGAGAGAGAGAAATGGGAACACCCAGCTGTGTTTCTGGACACAACTGGTATGCTTGGAAACACAAAGGTTAGTCAAACATCCAAAATCTGCTGGTATAGGGGACACATGGCAGCAGTGACTGTTGCCCCAGGGCAGTGCAGGGACTGGCCCTCGAGGTTCTCACTTTCCCTCCTGAGCAAGCCACAAAGAAATAGAGCCTGTTAGTTTACTTCGGAGGCCGTACTGTAAAACGAGGAGAGAAATCCAAGCCTTTAGGGCAAGTTTTTTAATCTTCAGGTTCAATTTAGATTGTTGCTTAAAGTATGCACTTAAATAGTGTTACAAGAGTAATTAGCAAATTAATAGCTCACAACTTTTGCAGAAATGCCAGCCCTAAAAATGTCATTGCTATTTCTTTACAAGCTAAACTTTTCATTTTTAAACCAATAACTTTGTCTCCACTGAGAAAGTGCTGTTTTACTGCCGAATAAAAGAACAATATTTATAAGAAGGCTGAAATTCCAGTGTTTGGAAGGCAGCTTAGCTGACATTAATTGACACTTGAACAGTCCATGTGCATAAATGTTTTTTTGCAAAGGTGATGTTCTTCAGCTGGAGGCAGGGGAGAGTTTTGTGTCCTATCCTTTACTGCCACAGATGAAACAGAAGAACCTGGAGGCTTTGATGCTCCAGCCCTCCTTGGGATTCTGGCACCTTGTGGAGAGACCTTGTGGCCGCCAGCCACGTCTGGGGCTGCATCAAGGGCAGCAGCGTGCGGGCTTTATTCAGCGCTCTCAGACACAGCGTGTTCCCCGAGGTGACAAGGGCCCACCCATTTGTTACACACTGGCAGTACGATTTTCCCTTCAGCTCTCCTCTGACAGCCCCTTTGCCATCAGCAGTGGGGCTGCAGGAGCACAGGTGCTGTGGCACCCGTGAGTGATGTGGCGCTGTCAGTGCCCCGCTCTGCCCGTCCAGCGGCGCTCACGGGGCCCGTGGATGTGTGTGATGAATGTGCCACTGTTCTGCTGCCCCGTGGGAGCAATTAGATCACCCAAAGGGCACAGCCATGGGTGTGCTGGCTGCACCACTTGAAGAATTAGCAACACATTTTATTCCTTATTCCCCTTTAAGCCATAGTGATGCGTGTTACGGTTTGTGCATCTCTGCTGCGGACTGTGTTCTGGGATGAAAAACTCATGGATTGCTGTAGGAACCCATTTTCAGAGCTGGGACAGACTGGTGAGCAGTGAGAATGTGAATTGTGCCTTAGGTCCCGTAGAAATGTGCCTTAACTCCATTGCCAAAGAAATCCTGGGCTCTGGTAACTCAGCATGGAATTTGGCTGTTACAGAGTGTACCGCATTACCAAAAAAAAACCCCAAATGAATAATAAAAATACTGCATTGCATTGCATTGCATTCTACCTACCAGAAAAAAAAATGGAAAATGAGGCATGATTTTCCATTCTGGTACCTGCCATTTAAAATTAGTTACCCCACAGTTAGCACTCGTTTTTTGTTTGACTGGATAATTAGATGGTGATTTCATCTTGTTAGAGTAAGTACAACAAATTGATCACAGTAGTTTCAAAATGCTTTGCTTTCTTAAAAGTAATTGAAAAGCTGGGGCCAGAAAACCACCATCAATACCCATATTTATCTAATTTAAAGTTTTATAGAAACTTTTTTTAGGTGGGAAAATATATGTTAAGATGATGTTTTGATGTTGATAAAAGTAAAGCTGAAATGGGGTTTTGTGTGTGTTTTTGTGTTTTGTTTTTTTTTTCCTTATTATAGACTCTCCTGTAAGAAGTATTTGAAGGTTACTGTGAGATAAACACAACTGGTTGGTAACTCCTTTTTCAGTTGTTTTATCCTAATTAAAATCCAGAATGTTGTTTACTGCACAATATTTATTTAACTGAGGTTTGTAAACCCCAAGTAACAATTTACTTTTATTGTTTCAGCGGTTCAGCTTAGTTTGATTTTGATCACAGAAAAGCTACCAAGTAAACAGTTCATCTGCATAGCGGAGATTATTTTATTTTTCCTGGTGGGAATTTTTCCTTGTGGATTAACTCTTTCAACAGGGACTTTGACATTATTGTAATTGCACCTCATATATAACCTATCACATCAGTAGGAGGAAAAAATTAAGGGAAACAGCCATTAATTTTGTTCACTCAAATTGTGTTTGCTCGCGAGAAGACAGGCTATTATTTCTTCTTACAAAAGCCATAATGAGAAATTTTCTGAGCTGATTGTTCGGATCAAGCAAAGGGCAACGTGCATTGGATTAAAGTCCACCCGAAGTCTTGAGCAGAGGAGTATTGAATGGGAAAAAAAGGCTTGGTTTCTAAATCCCAAAATGGTTAGGTAGACCCTGGGCATGTGTCAGATGGTATTTTTTTATTAGGAAAAAAAATAATTTAAGGCTACATTGGCTGGAAAGGTTAAAGCAAAGTGAGGGGGAAAAAAAAGAACCCAAACCGAAGTAGATCTACTGTGAGGACTTCGTACCTTGAAACATTGATAAGACCCAGATAAAATGTTTCTTTCCCTACAGTAAATGCCACTTCGTTTCCTAAGTTCATTTGATATTCCCTTTTTAGAGATTATTTCCCTCCTGCATTGTTAGTACCTCTGTTTCCCCACACACAACACCAGGAAAATAACAAGCAATATGAAATTTGTAAAAATATCAGTCAGGCTGATGCCCCTTACTTGATTATATCCATAATCTCCCTGGGTAGACATGCCGTTTCACAGGATCCGATCAATAAGGCGGCAGCAGCAGTCTGTGAGCTCCAGCAGAGTGTTAATAAATCCCACTTTTCCGGTGAGCTATATATGAACTCTTGTTGAAGTCACTTGGAGTTTGGTGAGCTGATCAATGGCAGGGTTGGACTCAAAAGCCTAATGAAGGGGGAGAAAAATTATTCCTCTGCTACAAGTAACTCTGCCGCGAGGAGCATGAGAAACTTTTCGCTTGCGTGGTATGGTTTCCTGCACAAAGCAAAGTATTTAAATGTCATCCTCCAAGCCTTACTGGTGCTGAAGACTTGTGAAAGCTACAGAGAAAAAGTTAAGGTGGCATATGTCAATCACAAATATTTACTGCCATGTACACAGGAAAAGAAAAGGGGGCAAATATTTCCCGTCCCAATGCTCTCAAAGGAACTGCTCATCCCTGGCTTTCTCCAGCAGCAGTGTCTGCAGCCCCTTAAGAAATTTAATCTGCACAGTCAGTTAAAAGGAGCAGGGAGAAATTTTACATGTTCTCAAGTGGATTTTTCCATGAAGAAGGTATGCATTGATGTTGAGGGGAAGGGTGAATAAAAAAAAAGGACTGCTCTTCAACCCCAGTGCTGTCCCACTGTTCCTCTCCCTTCTCGTCAAATAGGGCTGTTGGATGAGACCTGGGACAAAATCTCAGGACATAAATGGGTACAACTCTACCAGTGGGATCATGACCACCATTAGACATCCCAGTACCCTTCTGTCTCATCTTTGCTTTGTCTTACCTACCCCAACAAGGTATACAAAGATTAACCAATGTCTCAGTAAAAACCCACATTGGAACTAAGTGTGCTGTATGTGTTTTCTGAAGGCAAAAAACCCAAAAAGCTTTGCAAGCAAGCTAAAGGAACAGATGGAGAAGTGCTAACGTTGCTTTTCCTTGAGTTAGAAACTTTCTTACCCAGTTTAGACTTTTCAGTTTAAAAGAACTTGACATCACCATTCAGCATAGGAAAAAAAAGGGGTACAGTAGAAAAAGCAGCTACTGTAGGATTTACTTTACTAGAGAGTACTTCTTTCACAGCTGTTGCAAAGGTTCAGGATTCAACCACTGCATTTGAAAAGGAGTGGTGGAAATGCTTTTTCTGATTGGAGAAGGCTCAGGTGAGGGAGGCTTGCTTGATGGTGATAGTTACACACTGGGATGCATCTTTTTTTTCTGGCTAGGCTGTATCTTGGTGGAAAAGTATATTCTTTTCAACTTGGCCCGCCTGTGGCCATGATATTTTGCTTGTGGTTAAACAAACGGTATTTTTTAGCTGATACTCTGTGTGGTGAAAACCACACTTTCATATTTGTGAAGCCAGATGGATTCTTCTGGTGCTTCCAGCTGTTTCAGCATAATTTTGTGTCTGTGAAAGGAAGTTTTGGAAATATAACTTAAAAAGTGAAAAATGCTGGCTTTCCTGAAAATGTCTCTCGCCTGATGACCCAAAAAGAGCAAGGACAAAAAGTGCTGTGTCTAGTTGTGATTTTAACAGAAAAGATGAGAATATATACCTGTGACTGCATCGTCTCTAATTTATGCCCTGTTCATTTCCTCATTAGTATTCATTGCTCTATAGTCTTTTCCCAGGGATTTTTTTGCAGAGGAGTTTTGTAGATTGATATTTGAAACACAAACAGCTTTACTCGGATGCATTGGATCATGGGGGATGTTTTATCTCTGGTTAGGTGTCTGCTCCCATGCCCAGCAAAGTCAAAGAAAGAACTTCTATTGATCTGACAGAGTTTATTATTAGGATGAGATTATTATCAGGAGGTAGAGGAGTGAAAGAATTAATAATTATTTATGCATAAACATGGTTATAAATTAAAATTCATTTCCTAATGATATTCTGTTCATATTCTGGGATATTAATTTTAACTTCACTGCTTTGGTGATTAATCTTGCCTTAAACAAATCTGCCACAATATGAAACCCAGAGAACACAAAGGGACAAAAATGAAGTCAGAAAAATTCTTTTAATGATCTGGGTATTTATAAAACAGTTCCTGTTCTGGCACTTACCTAATATTAGGCTTTTTTCTTTCTCAGTTTTTGTTTTGCCTTGTTTATAAACTTGCTGGTTGATTGCTAAGTGAAGGCAATGGGAGTTTTTCCATTAACTCCACTGAACTATGAAACAGGCACCACATGTCACTGCATACATCAACCCATCACTTCAGTCTTAGTGTCTTATTTTTTTGAATGAAACAAAATAATAACTCTGCAGGGCAGCTGATCACCTTATTATTTTCCATAAATCTACATTACTGTCACACACAAGAACTGCCTCTCTGCCAGAGAAGAGATTCAATTAAAAGGCTGCCAGAACAAATGTACCTGCCCTGCCTCCCAGGCACATTTGGTTCCAGCAGAATTTAAGAGCAACATCCTCAGATTAAGTCCCTCTGCTTGAAATGTCTCAAGACCATTTTTACAGAGTTTCCTTGAGAAACCAACAGCTGGAAGTGTATTTTTACTGCCCTAGTGAATCATATCTCTCTTATTCTTTACCTAGACAGAGAACATGTCATCATAGAATAGAGTTTTTCAATGCAGGTGATGATGGAGCTTTCATTTTGACAATTTTTTTATTAAAAAGTATCTAAATGTGTTGTCTTTTGTTTAGTGTAGAAGCTTTGTGTCCTGCATTACAAGATATCTCAATACCAGGTGGGATCATGGCAGAAAATTGCAATAATCAAAAAATATAAGAAGTAATTACTTTTTTCAGGAGCCACCCCTAAATAGGGAGAATTTATTCAGGTGCCCTTGTGCTTCCAACAAGGGTCCATTTCTCACATGTTCCCAAGGCCTTACTTGGAAATATTAAACAAACAGAACATCCAAATCATAAATTCTCCTTAAACATTTCCCATATTAGTGGTGGGGATTTGTGTTTAGGGACTCTTGTACTTTGTAATTAGTTACTGGCAGTACAATAAAACTGTACTGAAGTCACATTTTTAAAACCCGTATTTTAAAAAAGGTTTCACCTTTCTTTTTAATTATATATATGAGACTTAAGTTTTTTCACTCTAAGTCAAAGCTTAGAAGACTTCTCCAGGACTTGATTTCTTTGTTGGAGACCAGCTTCACTCAAGTGTAGGATTATTACACTCTTATTATTTCTGTTAGTGTGATTGGTTCAAGTTTTCTCAAATTTAAAGTTGTTGGTGGCATTGCAGAAGTAGTTTAATTTCCTTCTGACACAATTCCTTGTACTTCTCTTTCCTAACTCTCACTGAGTTTTCTGAGAAGAGAACAATCACTCTTTCCCTGTGTGCTAGAAGGTGTGGTAGGTAGGAAATCAGCTGCATGCTGTGGTACCCTCCAGGTCCTGAAATAAGTTGCTGTTTAGTAAGAAAATATGCTTTTGTGGATTCATAGAAGTTTTGGACCAGTACAGAGCTCATTCTGAACTTTTTATTGGTGCAAGTGTCCCAGTGCAAAAGATGACAGAGGTTGGGAGTGGTTGTATCATTGAAAAGAGATACTGTAGATGGACTTAAAAAAAAATAATTATAATAATGCTTGCATGAGATACATCTAGAATCAGGGTATTTAAAGGGAAAGTATAATATTCTGCCTTGAGAAAAACTCGAGGAAGTCTTTTTGCAGTGTTGTGCATCAGCACACAACAGAGTTCAGGTTTGAGAGATGCCAGTAATTGTACCATTACCTGCATGGAGTGACAGGCAATTAAAGGCTAAGCCCACACAGGGATGGCCTTTGAGTGTGAGCTTCCCTGCCCTGGTACCTTGGGGAGTGATGGAGATGTGAAAAACACCCCAGCCTCTTCCCTGAAGGACTCTCCCTCTTGGCAGCAATTAGGCACAGGGAGGTGTGGGGAGGTGTAATGACCTCTCTGTCCCCCCGTGCCCCTCAGTGCACCAGCAATTCCTGTGCTGAGCACGTGCACAGCACAGGGGTGATTCTGCACTCATCCAAACATGGTCCCTAAGGAAGCCTTTATGAGCTGGGACTCCAGCACTGCAGTTGGCTCCCAGCCTTCCAGAAAGCCTTGGGCACTGCAGGTATTTTCTGGTGTTTCCCAACTATCTCATTTCCAAAGCTACAGTAGAACTGGAGACACAGTTTGGGGAAAATCAATTTAGTCCCAATAAGACAATTAAAATAATTTCAAGAGTAAAAGGCAGTGAAGAGCCTGTGTTGATCCTGTTGTAAAATGCATGTATGTCATACCTACCATCAGCTCCTCCAAGTTTTCATTTCTCTGAACTTTTGGAAGTAATTGTTATTACACGCACAGTGAAAGAGCAGAAAAGCTCCCCTCAAGCAATCTGTAGATATTTTTGTCCCAGCAAATGAGTAATGATATGAGGATTTCTTTGATGCCATGGAAGATTTATTTAATATTGCTTTCCTCTTTGGTAGCCAATCTAAAGAAAACAATACTGGTAACTGTATATTGCATTTGAAGCTGGGTTTGGTTTTTTTTTTGCCTCCTGAAGTGACAATACTGGTATCTGTATATTGCATTTGAAGTTGGGGATTTTTTGCCTCCTCAAGTGCCATTGCAGAGTGTGTGAGTGAAGCCACGGTGCTGTGATGTGATGGGATGTATGTGCTGGGCCTCAGCTACATGTAACGCAGAAGAGATGATGGCAACCAGGGTGTAGTCCAGGAGTAAGTACTCCAAGTTCTCGACTGTTCTTTATACCCCCCTAAAATAATACAGAAAACAGGGCAATATAGTTGAAGAGTAGCAGCACACGGCAGACCTGCAAGAGGGAGTGCCCTAGGGTTGCTTTGGAGGATAATTTCCTTTACCCTTCTCTCTACAAGGAGGTTGTGGAAAACAGGAATTCTGCACGAGCTTTGCCTCTGTCCGAAATCTCATCTCCTGCTCTGGGGTTTCTGTGCCAGCGAGCTGCGACTGTGCCAACTGCCACGGAAACAAAAGCTCTTTCCAGTTCACTTCACCCAGAAATAGCCTGCTGTCTAAATACCCTCCTAGCCCAGCTCTTTGCCCTCTGTTTTAATGTCCCACCCCAGTTCTGTGGGGAGGATCCTAAACCTGCCGGGTATTTTTCCCCGCAGGCCTGGCCTGGAGCACCCCGCGGGCTGGGCTGCAGGATGCCGCGCCACGGCCGCCTTTCAAGGCACAGGGCACAGAGGCTGCTGCAGGGAGAGGTCAGAGCACTTTGTGGCAAGAGATCCAAGGGAAATGCAGCTTCATACGCTCTCAAAGACAAGGTCTTGAAAAGGCTTTCAAGGAAACAGATATGTAATATCTCAATTCTATTTTAAAGCTGTCAGACAATCAAATAACACTGAATCCCTGGTCTGATAATCACATTCCAACTAGAAGGCAACAGAGGAAAAATACGTTTATTTCTCAGGAAAAAAAAAAGTCTGACTATGCTGGTTCTATGCTGATACCCAGGAATTCTCAAGGAGCAGACAACAGACACTAGAGGGCAAAATGTTGGATTGCCCATTTAGTTTACAGATAGCTGGATTTAAAACAAATAGTGATATGAAATTATATGCACAATGCAATGTACTGACAGGCTTCCCAAAGTGTGTTATGCAGTGAATACTGCGTGTGTATTATTATTTAATACGGAGAACAGAACGGGGGGGAGATCATGGATGCAGATCCACTCCTGGAGCTGGCTCAGCAAAATAGATGCAAAAATTTTGTTTGATCAGACCCATCCAAATTAGTGGTGCAATCACTGTTCTCTGCTTAAATGAGAGTTGCCATAGCAGCTAACATAACATTATTAATTGATAGGAGAAATAGATGAAATACCAAAAATTACTTGAAAATTTGTAATATCATTTAGTGTGTGTGTATATATATATATTCTGCTCAGTATCATCTGAGCAGAAACAGAGCTTATAGGGCATTTTCAAATACACCTTTAAATCTTTTCCCATTAAGTTTTAGCAACTAAATACATTAGTTCCACCAGAACAAAATATACCTACCAGATATGCTGAACCCTTGAGCTCCCCTCCCTTGTACATCAGTGGAAAACTTTGTGTTGGGAACTTGGAGATCACAGATGACACTATTCCGGCTACCTACATCAAAATTTCTTGATTGCTTTACAGACTTGGCTTACTTTGCAAATCCTGCAAGTACATTTCAATCAAGCTTGAATTTTACTGAAAAATAAAAATATTTCATCCAAGAAATTGGATTTTTCAATTTATTATAACTTTTAAAAAGATTCAAGCTAGTGTGGGTGACCCAATATAGTATGACTATGATGTTTTAAAAATCATCAAAGCAATTCTTTCTTATCATGTGAATTTACTTGCAAGTTTGACCTTACTTGCTACACGTGCCACATTTTCTACACGTACTGCAGTGCTTTAACCACATAATTTCCAGTAGTCTTTCATGGCTGTAGCTCTGCTTAGAAAGTCAGATGGATAATAGCACTTTGCTCATGTCCCTTTTCTTTATATCAACCTAATCTAAAAATTAAATGCATTGAAATTACAGGAAAATTGAGGGTGAAGGAAAAGCTCTTTTTTCTTATGGAAATTATTTTAAACTTTTATATACATCTCACAAATTAAAAGACGGAATGGCGTTCCTCTCTTCATCTGTGAAATTTGGGAAATGATAGTTCTTATTTGTGTAATCTTAGTGTTGCTGTAAGGAAGTGATTGCTGTATGTGCTGAATAAGTTACCCCTCTGGCATTTCCTACACTGATAATTCAAAATAAGGCTCTTCTTCACACTGGAGAGTTAGAAGAACAGATGACAGAACTTATCAAGGCTGTGAATCAAGTTAGAAGGAACTGTGATACCACCAACATACGAGAAAGTGTTTTCTGAGGTTTCTGGCAAAGACTGGTAGTTACTGATCAAAGGAAAGGTTGGGACTCTTTAATCCAAAATTATTCTTCTTGTCATTGTGTTGGTCCCTAACACTGGTGATGAAGGTCCTTCAAAGACCCCAGAATCATACCATGGTTTGGGGGGACCTTAAAGCTCATCTTGTTCCACCCCCTGCCACAGGCAGGGACACCTTCCACTAGCCCAGGTTGCTCCAAGCCCTGTCAAACCTGTTCTTGGACACTTCCAGGGATGGGGCAGTCACAGCTTCTCTGGGAAGCCTGTGCCAGAGCCTCACCACCCTCACAACCAAGAATTCCTTCCCAATATCCCATCTAACCCTGCCCTTTATACCTTTGAAACCATTCCCCCTGGTCCTGTCAGTTCAGGCTCTTGTCCAGAGTCCTTCTCCAGGTCTTAGAGCCCTTTTAGATACTGGAAGGGGCTCTAAAATCTCCCTGGATGCTTCTCTCCTCAAAGGCATAACACAATAGAAAGGAGTGTGACTTCAAAAATTCAGATTAGCACAGCCTTGGTCATCTCCACACACACCCTTCTGTCTTTTCCTGTGTATTATTGGCACCAAGATACAGAAAAGCAAAGTTGTTTTTTTAATAAAAGTCACCTGCAAAGTGATAAGTGCTGGATGTTATGAATTGGGAAGCTTAAAACCCTGAGCTCTTGCAAACAATGCTCTCCATACAGTATTTTATACTTGCCAATATTTGATATTTTTACATAATGTGTAAGATTAGCCTTTGGAATAGTTTTAAGTGTTATAATTACAACTCTGCTGAGTGCATTGAGTTTAAGGCCACAGCCCTTGAGCCATGGTACCTACGAACCTGATGTCTGCACAGGGTTTGACCCCATTAGCTGGGCAGACCTGAGTGCATTTGTCACAGCTGTGCTTTGGGGAAATCTTCATCTTATTCCATTATAATTAAGGAAATCCAGGCCACAGTGGTTCAACGTAGAGTGTTTTATGCTCACAAGTAGCTCAAGTAGCATTACAGGGGACTGTTGAAGAGGTATATTAAATTCTCAAGGATTGTAATCTGGAACTTTGATTGCCAAGCAAAACACTGAGACAGTTATTTGATGTCTTGAATGTCACATTGTTCCACTTGTAAAGACACTACTGTCAAACAGGATAATTCACTCTTCTGCAAAAACAAGTTCTGTAAATGAAGTTTGCATATTATTTATTATTATTATAATATGTCAAATTTCCCTATACTGCACTGTCTTGGCAGCACAACTGGTGCTTCAGGGCCAGGCCAGCTGTGACTCCATGGTGGGAGTGGGCAAGCTGTGCATCATGACCAGGAGCAAACATTGCGTGCTGGTCACACAGGCTGGGGGTGACAGTCCCCATCCCAAGCTGGGGTTTTACTCTTTGGGTCTTTGTGCAGCAAGATGAGAGTGAAATTTTGCATCATTTTCATGTCTCAGAGGACAGAATGGAAATTCCCGCTAGAACAAGGTCAGGATGATAAAAGCGACATGAAAGAGGTCCTTTTGAGAAGGATAGCTTTGAGAATCTTGGGCTTTAGAAGAAAAAAATGTCTCAGGGAGTTGGTAATGGGATACAGATTATAATTCCTATAGGTCACTGTCGCTGTTCCTGCAGAGATCAATAGTGGTGGCTGAACATCATAAGGAGCCAATGGCTGGGTTAGGCTGGCGATGTGAATGTAGTGACTGTTCCAGTCTCTTTTCTCCTGTTATTATTCACATCTCAGCAATGCCATCTTGACTCTGAGTAACTGCTGTCCCCATTAGCACTGTAAACAAGGAGGTCAAGGACCCAGCTGGAACAAAGGCCGAGCTATTGCCTCCTTTCAGGCTACACTGAGACTGGGAGCTCACAGAGAGGATACAGTCCATCTGCAAGAGACTTTTCTTAAAGGGCTCAAATGTTTAATTATACATAAGGACTCATTAGAAATTAAAAGAATGTAATTAATAGTTTAAAAATTAGCAGTTTAGGCTCTTAAAAAGAGAACAAGCAATGTAACTTTACACCTAAAGCAGAAAAATTATAGCACTGTTTTGAGGATGGTTCTCTGCCTCAGCCTTCTAAGTAGCCTTTAAAAATTATAATAGTATTTACACTTCTATTTTTGTACATTTTGAATTCCATCCATTTCTAATCCCAAGCATTTCCTTGGACATTATGCACTGAAATACATTTAACCCCATTCTCTCCTCCTCAAACAGAATCTCTGTTTTAGTTCTCCCTGGTGGAGAACTGGACTACACTGTTTAAAGTGAGAACCACCATGAATCTTCCAGTCTCTAGAGCTGTGTTTTAATGGAACACAAATCTAATAATGTAGGAAAATGTAAACCCTGGTTGGCTGGATGAGACAAGTTTTGTTTTAAAATTATGAGGGGGAAAAAATGTAGGGAACACCATCCTTTTCATTTCCAGCCTAATGATGTTATCACCCTCCAGGTTGCTCCAAGGGCACATAGTGACTAAAGAGTAAGAAAGAAGTAATGAGCATTTCTTTTTTCAGTTACACCCTGTTGCTGGAACACAGAACAAGTGCTTCTTATCCACTCAACTCTGAGCAAGCAAATTAAATGCTTTTACCTCCAAACCTCTATGGTAATATTATTTATCTCCCAGGGACGCCGATAAAGATATTGAACACCGCAAAGGATTAACTATTAGGTCTTTGGGAAGGACCTGAGTGCTGCTCAGCTCAGCATGGCAGTAGCAAAGCACCCCACCATCCTTTAGTATCCGTGGACTCAGGGAAATGCTCCCTTTCCTGATTGATTGCCTGAGGGGAGTTAAGTGCTGGAATAGAGTGGCATCACTCCTGCCCTGGCAGGGGCTGCAATGCTCTCCTGGCCCAGGAGTAAATTGGAGGCAAAGGTGACAGCAGGGCCTGCCACTTTGCAGGTGTTATATACAGGCAAACCCTGCACAGGGATCCCCACCTTGCTCAGTAACGAGCTCCATGACCACAATTAGCATTTTGTCTTCTTTACTGCAGATAGCACCACTTCTCTCAGCTGTTCTGTAGGACCCAGCTGTGCTATGAAAAGGCATGTCAGGTGTGCCTCTGGACAAAAAAATGAATGTTTTTTAACGCCTGTAGCTGTTTCTGGTCGTTGCTGTACCTGCACTGTTGTAGATATTTTGGGCAGTTTCATAGGAGGACTAAAAGGTTTTTATGATTTTATCGGACCTGTTTGTGGATCTTGTTCACAGCTGGCGTGGCAGTGGATGAAGCCAAGAGAGATGTGGATCTTCCTTGGTAGTAACATGACCACATAATCTCTTTTATTAATGAATCAAACTCCATTTTAAGCTGATTGGGTTTATGGAGTACTTTTATCTCTTTGTCCTTCCTGGGACACTGTCCAAGAAGAGGGTGTCTTATAAGGAGCTGTCAGCTTAAGCTTTGCTATTCCTAGACAATATATATAGTAACTTACACCTTGGCAATGTCATCCTTGAACTTGAATTCTTCTTGCCTCCTGATATCTACTCCTTTTTCTCCCCGTCCCATCCAGCCTTACCTCAGTAATTAAAGATATATGACATAAACCTGATTTTGTTGGTTTCAGGGTAATTAGTAATATATTGGACCTATACTTTTTTTAAAGGAAACCTCAGGTAAGAGTTGTAATATTAACACAAAGTCTAATTTTTATGTCAGTGTTATTTTGGAGTGATTTGGTATGTGTGTCTGCAATGTGACTGGAAGGTTGATAAAGTAATTACCGTTTTTATGAATCTTGGAGTTATTATTCCCTCAGTACAAGCCCTTGTAACTTGTCAGCTTCAGGGGGAACATTCATCACAATTTTTTTTTTTTTATGGCGACATGATATGAAAATGGCTTATGCAAGAAAATTCAGCTTACATGTTCTAATAACTGCTTTCAATTTGTTCTTCCCATCAGCACCATTAATATGCAAATACCATACAAAATTATGATGTCAAATTATAGACTTAATCAGTGTATTCTACTTTGTGTGTTATATTTGCTATTACTCTAGAAAAATGAAAAATATATTTAAAAAAAAAATAATGACCCTAAGTGTTGTTCGCCAAAACAATGACAAAAGACAAGGAGAAATGGAAAAATGAATACGGGAAAAAAGAATTGGTCTTTTGGGTCAGCTACTGGCAGATGTCCTTTTTAGACAACCAAAATGTATCAGTAATATCCCTGGAAAGCAACAGTTTATTATATATTGGTTTTCTATTACTTGAATCAGAAGATAATATTGACCCTCAGATTTGTGATTTTTGTCTCATTTGCTTTGAGACATTTTGTCTCATTTGATGGATTATTTTGCAATATTTTTAAATGAAATTGTTTTTAAAATAATACCCCGGTTTGGCTGGAACAGTAGCAAATAAACAGGCTGATATGTTATGATATTTGTATTTATTTTTAACCTTTAACTTCTTGATATGCGTGAAACCTTTAAAGCATTCAGATAAATGCTCATTTAGTATCCATCTTTATTCAGTGAAAAGAAATTTCAAGCCAACTGTACAGGGTGTGCACAGAATGAGTGCAGATGGCACAGAGTTAACATGTGTGAAAAAGCCCAGAAAAACATAAAAAGAAGAAAACAGTGTTTCCAACTGCTAATGTGAGTTGCCCATCCCTGGTCTCTAAGAATCCACAGGCTGCGGTGTAAAAGTAATTTGCTGAAAATATCAATAGGCAGTTATAAAAAGCGATGTCAAAAAATACAGTGCAAAACCAGCCATTAACCAGGGTTCTGGCAACCTGCTGCTTTTTAAATGTTCAGACCCACATCATACCCCATCCTGATGATGTGTGACATGTTACTTTAGAGGGCTTTTCTTGGGGTAAGAAAAACAAAGCAACAAAGGCAGTGCATTAGGTAATACTACTGGAAAATTGGGTGAACTTCGAATGATTTTTTTTTTGTATCACCATACATTAATATAATTTCCAGTCCTGTTTGTTTTGCTCTTTAATAGCCCCACTGGCAGGTGAGCCTGAACATATCTGTCATTTCCTTCCAAGCTTCATCTGATGGCAGTGATTATAACCTCATAAACTCCATCACTGGATCCTCCCCGTGAGACCCAGACACTAATGTGAGATTTATGAAGTACTTGAGTACTTGCTCTAGAACTGAGATCCAACAGCCACCTTTCAGCTGCTGAGTTTTTGGCTAAAGGTTACCCAGACATCTAAATTCTAAACCCCTTGTTATTCTTGAAGGAGGCACTTGGCTCCAAGGGGATGTAAGCTTTCTCAGCGTTACAGAGCATGCAGGTACTGACACCACACCATTATAAAACACGTGGGTACTGGGACCATGCCAGCAGTTTATTGTCCTGCCAGAAAGCCCCAAAACCTGGCTGTGGTGCTGGAGTGAGGGGACACTGCCTATTCTGAGCAAAACACTACAAAAAGTAGTGGTTTCCTCTAACAGCCCCATAATCTGGAAACTCACACCAATGCAGTAGAACATGCTTGTTACATATTTTTTGTTTTGTGTGTATTTATGTTCTATCATACAGTTTTTACAAGACCATAAATAAAGCTACAGAACGTCCTGCAGGATTTCAGATTACTTTAAGATGGTAAAAGTTCAGGTCAGGTGTGAGTAATGAGAGGAATTAGGGTCAGCTGTGGTTAATCAGTTGCCTCCTCATTAGACTTCGTGGAAAGCACCTGGATCCAGTGAGGATTCAGGAGATGGGAGATGAACAAAGGAAAGCAGCTTCTGGAGTTTTAACGTGAGGAGGGTGAATAATTGGGAATGTGGAGCTGTGCAGAATGAACAAGGTGAGTGATAATGATATTTATATGAAATATGCAGTTTGGAGCTGAAAGGTGAGAGTCATCTTAACTAAGATGGGTTTCGGGTCTGGAAAAAGTGAGGCTGGTGAGGGGCTGGGAAGTGAAATGGGAAGGGACACTTCCTTACAGAAACCTTGAGGCAGCAATTACATTTCAGGAATGGCAAACTGTGTGAGGATAAGAAAGGTGAGGCAGGGGATGTTGTATCTGGGGTGGCTCTCCAGCGTTCTTGCCCTAAGACCAAAGACCGTGGGGATTCCAGGGATCTCAGGTGTGTGAGAGCTGTTCTGTTGAGAATTTAATGCATTGATACTGCCTGTATTATAAATTATTCTTGAAACCAGGTCTCAAGTTGCACTTGGGGAAAGAGCAAAGATTGTTTTCATAGTTCAGGAACAGAAACTTCTTGTTCAGGTCTACGGGTAGGAGAAATTTGCTTCCTCAGGGTCTGTGGGAGAGAAAATGTGTGTGGGGGCAAAATGAGATGGTTTATTTTTATGAAAGACCTGTGCGAGTAAGTTTTAATACAAGGCAGAAAAACATCCAAGTCGTCTATTATTAGCCACAGCTGAAGTGGGACTGTTAATTCCTGCACAGACATGGGGGCACAAGAGCAATGTAACAGCTGGGACACACGAAGGTGCAAATGGAAAAAGAAAGAAACCTACACAGGTACCACTGGGGAAACCTGGACTGGAGCTGCTGTTGACCTTGGCAACCTCAGAAATGCTTTTTCATGGTTTCTCTGAAGTTGCCTGTGAAAGCGGGGTGGGTTTTGTACAGCATGAGCCGGCTCAGAAGTTTATTTGTGTATTGATAAAGCTCCATATAGAAAATGATACTTTGTATATATCATTTGGAATAAACCATCTCAAACGTGCGTATCTCTTAGAGCAGCTTGGATTGAAAAATATCCTCATACATTGTTCTGCTGTGTCAGAGTGCTTTTGCCAAGCCAGACTGTCTCACTGGTGAAAGCAGAGGAGGATCATTTAGGTTCTTGGATATAAATGGATAAAGAAACAGGTTTGACTGTCTATTCAAAAGTGATTTGTGTGTCTGGGTTTCATCAATTCTCTGTTTCCTGAAGCTTGATGCAGCCACTTAGGAAAGCAAAGAGAGCGTATTTCTTTGCTTCAGGCACAGGGTGCTGTATCCACAGGCCTAGATAAAAACTGTACAAATGTTCCAGCTCAGGATATTCTGAGATTCTGTGCAATGCTCAGCAAAGATCTCCCTCCTATTTCCTTTTGTTTTGGAGAAGAGGCAAAGAGGATGCTGAAGTGGCATCATTTAGTCAATCTGGAACATAGAATGGAGCCTGATTCTGAATTTAGTTTAGATAAGGTAAATCATATTGGTATCCATACCTGAATATTTGGTTTTACCACTAAACTGCCTTAGTTATTCTGTGCTTCTCTATGTATCATAGACTCTGTATTCTATGTGTTGCATAATATCTTATTTTCAAGGTCAAACTCAAATTTGCCTCAGCTACTTACTCCATTGTATTAAAATGTTTCTGGCAGTGTCAGCAAAATGTATCTGTCTAATCAGCGTCACGCAGTGGATCCCTTCCTAATATGAATCGAGAAGCACTACCTGGTGCTGGAGGCTGACTGGCAGCAGCAATGCTGCTGTGCAATTTGAAATGCCAGGGTTACATCTTAGGATGCTGTAGTGTTCCCTCAAGTCCCAGAACAATCTAAATTGCTCTTCTCTCTTTCTACCTGTGCCATTCAGAGCTGAGCTTTGTAGGATGGGGCTAATGGAAAATGTGTTTGCCCAAGGGAGATGGTGAGTTTTGTATCAGGCACTTCCTTCCTTTTAAAGAGGTTCAACTGATTAATTCTGTTTAAATTTTATATATATATAACAATGGAGGAATTCCTTCACCAAGATATCTGAAATCGGGGAGAAGTTCCTGTTTTGTGCACTGCTCGCAAAGGAACATCCTTCAAATGTAGTTGTATATGTCTTTGTTTAAAAAATGGAAGTTTATCAAACTTTCAAAACTCATTTTTCAGTAAATGAAAGCATAAATATTATTTATTTTTTATAGAAAAAAATCTCAAAAAACCAAAAACAAAACAACAAAAAAACTCCCACAGAAAACCAGAAAACCAAACAAAAACACAAAAACCAAACAAAAACCAGATAGAAACAAAAAAGCAAACAGAAAACAACCCAAAAACCAACAAACCAAACAAAAACAAACAAAAAACAAACCGAAAACAAACAAAAAACCAAACCGACAAAAAACCCCCAGAAAACAAAACAAAAAAAAACACAAACAAAACCAAACCAAAAACTAACAACAACAAAAAAGCCAAACAGAACCAAACAACTCCCCCAGAACAATATATTATCTTTGGGCAAAAATAACAGCAAAAAAACCACAAACAACAAAAAAACCCCCAACAAAACCAGAAAAAAAACCTGCACCAAGAACAACAACAAAAACCCCACAACAATCCCCCAAAAAACAACAACAAAACCCCCAGAAAAACAACAATGAAAAACCACAAAAAAACCAAAAAACCACACAAAACCCCTCAAAAGAACAATAAAAAACAATACACCCCCAAAAAAACCAAACAAAAAACCCCAAAACCGAACAAAAACCGAGAAAACCCCAATAAAACCAATAACAAAAAACCAAACAAAAAAACCCAACAAAAAATAACAAAAAAACCCAAAGAAAACCAAACAAAACCCCCACAAATGAAAAACCAAACAAACAACAAACAAAACCCCCACAAAAAACCAAACTAAAAAACCAAACAAAACCAGGAAAACACCCAGACTTTTCAATAGATCTTAATTTGAAGTAACTCATTTTTTGGGGTGGTTTTTTTGACCATTTTTGACCTTACTCTTTGAATTAACGCCAGCGGTGTGCTCACAAAATCCAAGGTGGAACATTAAAGGTGAAGAAGGATCCCACCAATTTGTGCTAAACAGTTGTGAAG